>SJOL01008619.1:739199-767826 GCA_004794785.1 Opisthorchis felineus
CCGTGCCATAAACCCACACTGCCGATTGTTAGGGATCTTGGTGGTGAGCAGGTAATCCATGGCAGGGACTTTGATAAGGCGCTCTAGGGTACGGAAGAACAAACAGGTATGGTGGATACCACGATAGCTAGTCGGGGCAGTTCGTGGAGGTGACTAATTTTGTGGAACAATGGTGGAGTGCTTTCAGTGACCTGGAACTGTGCCAGTGTTAGGGGAGATATCGAAGAGATTAAGGATGTGGTTGGGGATGTCCGGACCACCATGTTTTAAGGTGAGCAAAGGGATACCATCAGCGCCTGGGAACTTGGAGTCTCTAAGGTGGACAAGTGAGGATGTTAAGTCAGACAAAGTAACTGAGAGTGTGTCGAGGGCGGGGCTTGTCTCGTCAACAGATGTGGTCACTTCGGAACCGGGTGGGGAGCAATAAATAGATAGGGTCGATGCGGGGGGAGCATAGCAGCTGGCGAAGTAAGAGGTGGTACGATATCAGCAGGGTCAGAAAGAGGCTTCACTTCAACGGCCACAATACGTGGAATTGCAGATGAATTGGAGAAGCAACGCCTGTGAAAGGGGCGCTCCAGCACCTTAAATCGAAGAGAATGGGCTACTGCGGTAGATTCCCCGCGCTTCTCAGGAGCCAGTTTGGAAGTAGTAATCTCAGTCATACATTTGGTAACTAAAATGAGGGGAGATAGGTCTTGGGATTCACGGAAGAGCCTACGATACCTCCTAAGTTTATGGCCTAGAGCGGATAGTCGTCTGGCTGAACGACAACAAGAAACATATGAAGCACGTGTGGGAGCCACTAGACATAGTGATGATACTACAATGCCGTAAAAAATGTTGGCCATGCTTTGCGTGTCATGGGAGTGTAGGTACTCGTTCCATGTTTTGTGGCGCAACGAGATCTCAAAGGCTTCAAGGATGCCAGGGGAAAGGATGAGGGAGCTTAAAGGGGGAGGGGTAGGGGAAGGCTGAGTACTCGTGCAGCTGCAAGGGACAATACGATGGTTGCTGTCAGGGAACTTCGGGCCAACTGCATCGGTGGGACACAGGTAACCGTTGACAAGGGCAGTGTCCAGGATGCGGGGACCGCGTGTCGGATGCCATACAAACTGGGACCAGCCTTCGACAGCAAGTTGGGCAAGCAGAGGCGAATGGCGCTAAGGGGAATTTTGTTGAGATCAGGAGATCTTAGGAAGGTTGAGATCACCAACGTATTTTTTTTGGTGAGGTAGAGCTTGGGTGTGGGAAAGAGGCGTAGACAATTGGTTAATCGACCTAGTGGAGTGTGAAGAGGCATGTATGCACACCAGGGGATGAATGGTGGGCTAGCCCGACAAGCAGGAAAAGAGCCAAACAGAGTCTGGAGCGTCCGCCTGTAGTGGATCATCAATTGGGGAGACGTCAATTTCAGTTCTGGATTATATGAGGCAGCCACCACCATGGCGGTCAGAATTATCGGAACGGAAGATAGTGTATCCCAGAAGGGAGATAAGGATATCAAACGTGCTGGGAGAAGGCCACGTCTCAGTGATGCGTATGGAAGTTGGACAAGCTATAGTGAAGATAGCTTGGACGTAGTGCAATTTAGTTAAGACCGAGCGGGTGTTGATTAGAAGGACGGAAATATTACCAACGAGATCGGTGGAGGTGGGTAGGGTGGCTAGTAAAAAGTTAGTAAGCACGGGGAGGTCAATACGGAATGGAATAGGGCCAGGGGACTCAGGAGTTCTCGAATGGGTGGGCGAGATAGGACCAGTTGAAGATGTGTGAGAATAAGATGCTGGGAAGTACCGTGATTGGTACGGAGACAGCGTTCTGGTGGCGTTACAGGCAGCGAGGCTCCATGGACAAAGAGTTGCAGGTTGGAGTAATCGTTTGTAACAGTGTTATCAACAGCATCAAAGAATGCTACCGTATGTTAGAGTTAAACATAAATAGCTGGATTTAGGTCACGCAGGATGGATGGGCACGTGCAGTGTTTAAGAAAGGGGAAATGAGAGGGTAACACAGGGGCACGAAGATGGCAGGAGGATCTGTCTTGTGGGGCCTTCAGCACCGAATCGGGAGGGGCGGATGGTACGGGTAGCCAAACTGGGCTGATTGAAAGGGATGAAATAATAGGCTCATAGTAAGAGATGCAAGATAAGGAGAGGGGACAGGGTGCAGCGAGGAAGCTAGTGGTGTAATCGAACGCTGAGAAGAGTGAGCTCTGTTGCGGGTGAACAGGAATCCCCTGCGTTGGTTGTAATTGAGGGGCTTTGGAATGGAAAGACGAGATAGAGTTGAAGGTCATAGAGGTGGAGCTCCACGTGGCTTCGGAAGGGGCGGATGCTGGAGTGGAGTAGGTAGCTGCCGAAAAGGAACCCCAGGCAAATAATATGCTAGTTTCCCGGGGGCGGAACTTGGTAATGACTAAGATTAAGTAATGGTGGTTGTTAGTTACAGATCCTCCCAAGGGACCAGGTTGTACGGTTTGAGGGGCCACAGATGTGTTTCTGTGGAACTCGGGGTAAAGTCATGTTTGTAGACGAAGTGTGAAGAGCAGAAACTCGGGGAGTTAGTGTGGGAGAAGGCGTTACGATACGAGGCTTCGACAGCTGGTGTGTGAGCCCG
The DNA here is from genome assembly GCA_004794785.1 of Opisthorchis felineus. Lineage (NCBI taxonomy): Eukaryota > Metazoa > Platyhelminthes > Trematoda > Opisthorchiida > Opisthorchiidae > Opisthorchis > Opisthorchis felineus. The sequence goes on from SJOL01008619.1 coordinate 741,819, forward strand.
AGGAAGCGCTTCGGTGGGGAGACACGAAGTGTCATCGGTTCAGAATGTCTGGAGGAAGATTCTGTGCTGTCATCCTCAACTACAGCTTTATTTCCGGGCTGATGAGATAACTTATCTGTTAAACCAGCTGTCAATCTTGTTAGCGTGATGGAGGTCGGAGATGACATAGATGGGTCCCCGAGGGTAGAAGTGGTGGGCTCATGGTCATGAGCGTGGGGTGCAGGACCTGGAGCCGACGGGCAGGTTTTTGTGACACGATGGCACATGTCAGCAACATAATATGACGGAGTGTTGGAAATTTGGGAGTAACACTTCAACTCTAGCATCATTAGTGGCGGTTGGAGGCCCGGCTAACCTCTAACCGGCTTTAGTATTATCGGGGGTGGTCGGCGGTTCCACAAAAACTGATGTGAGTGGATTAGAGGCCGAGTCGATTGGTAGACTCAGCACGCTGTTATTTGAATCGGAGGGACCTCGGCCACCACTCGCACATTCGTCAACTGCAATCCAGCTTGCGTAGTTGCCGTTGGTTGCATGTGAAGTCCGCGATTGAGTGACGCCAAGAGTATTGATTGCTGCAGATGGGTGAAGAGGAGAGTGGTCCGATTGGCAGCTTCCAGTGGTCGATTTTAGGGATTTGGGTGATGGACTTTTAGTAAGCTATCTTTGTAGTCGAGTGCGAGCAGCTTTGACCTTTACGGTTTGGAGTTTTGGGGTGGAGGAGAGGAGGACCTGGGATGCCAGCAGGCGTGCAGCATCGTGTTCGTCCTTGAATCGCATTAATATTGAACAAAACAAGGACGGTTTCGACTTTAGGATTTGTCTAACCGTGCAGACGGTGTCAAGCCTGTTACATGCCGTCAGGGGAGCGGTTTTCGTGAGCCCGAGCGGGATACGACCGGGGGCACTGTATATTAAGACCTGGTGACGGCACTCTAAATGCTGACAAATCGCAGAGGCGAGTGCGTCAATGAGAATCGACACTTTTTCAAGATTTGACGGATCACATGTTGCGTCAGGAGCCAGAGAGCAAGCAATTGGCTGTGCGCTTCGGAAGGAAGCTAGTTCGCTTTCCATCCTATGCACACAGGCTCTGAGATTATCCAGGTCTGTGTGTATCCTAGATTCTTTTAGTAGGGGTGAGGGAGGGAGGCTGTTGAGTGACGCGGGAAGGGAGATATCGGTTAGTACGACCGAACAGTCTGGAGTGACTCGCAGTGCTCTGTCGGCCGACTTTGAAGATTGATGGGACTGAATGCTAGGCTTTTTGGTAGCGAGGGGCTTCTTTCGACACAATGAGGGGATGGGTGATTGGGATTCGGGGTCTGGCCATCGCTTAGAGGAAGACGAGAGCGGTGTCATTATCTTAACTTATTAGGTGCACGCGAACCAGATACTGGAGATCACAGCTGAGTCCGTTTACAAATGTGAGCACGAGTGCTGGGATTCACTGCCTGAGAATTAAGCATCTAGTTTGTGCGAGGGTGCTGATATGGTTAAATATGGGAGGGTTGCAAGCTTTGGTGAGGACGGTAAAATTGTTGTTTCTTGCGAGCTACGGTGAGAGTATCTGGAAGCGGAGAGCCCTCGTGGGACCGGCACTGGCAAGCGCCGACGCCAAGCTTAATCAATTAGGGAAGAGCCAGAGAGAGGGTGAGTGCAACTATAGAGGGAGCGCTCTAAATAAGCGATTATTTGGTGTACAATATTGACTTAAAAATGCTACGGGCAGGTTGAAGTCCAAAGAAAATTCTCCAACACCTGACCGTCGATTCGTGCACGAAAACAGGTCAAGAGAGACATCTCACGGTTTCAAGCCAGTTCACAACGGCGATGCATAGGAGGGGGGAAACGGAGAAGACGGTGAACTCAAAAATGCTTTGGGCCCGAAAAAAGGCAGCTGAGTGGTAGCATCATAAGTGGGGAATTTATCTACGGAATGCAAAAAGTCTGCTGATATATGCTATTGTGAGGCTCATCCGAAAGACTGTTTCAGGTGCGAAGGTGGCAGACTAAAAAGCTGAGGTGGCTAAGGAGAATGGACAGGCGGGGAAACAAAGGGGCTGTTGGAGTTGCGGAATTTATGGCTTCGACCGAAACTTGGATCTGACCTAACAACTGACCTAACGGCATGTTGTTGAAACAGGTTGTGGATGAAAGTTTGACTTATCTTTAGCCCTTTGAGCCGCAATGGTTCAAGGCTTAGAATCATGTGGCTGGAGGAGTAGTATAGAGGCTGGATTGAGAGAACTAATTTTGGGTGAATTGGAGCTGGACGTTTTCGGTTGATTGCCTAAAACTTTGTGTGCACAGGAACGAGGATGTGGGACAGAATTCAATGAATATTCGCACGCATCACTGGAAAATTGCGACCTTTGAGTCTCCAAGGTGCAAAGAGCGCAAGCGAGACAGCAGAGCTTATGCACTTGGGCGACATGGATTTGGAATTGGCTGGAAAAGCCAGGGGTACAAGAGCACCTTAGACCAAGGCTTTGGATCTCGTTTGTCTGTCAGGTATGAACACGTCAGCGGAGAGTGAGAAACGGCGGTAGGTCACTTGCGACTTGGCAGAAGATAATCATCACTCAGAGGTGCTTTGTCGGAGTTAAGTGCGTCTAAGTCTCGTTAGATCTGATGAAACACAGGAATTCAAGTAAACGGAGGGAAGGTGTTGGCGATTTATCCGTTATTTGCAAAGAAGAAGGGTTTACAGTGGGCGGCGGGATCGAAGATATCTTTCATATCAAGCAGGAAGGGAATGGAGTTTTTGGTGCACTCCCTTGAATGAATCCACCAGTAGTCAATAGTGAAGATGACTTTTTACACTGAATTAGGTTGGTTGGGTTTTGTCAGACAAGTAGTAGGTTCACGCATTGATACACAAGATGATGGGTTCTGCCCGAGCCTCCCGGTTTATTTTGTTCTTGTTCAGCGGCTTCAGTTTACCTGAGAGCTACAAGCGAAAAAAGGACTGCTCTGTAATTTTTCAGCGCGATGCAGCAAAATGAAGATCGAAATGACAACAAAACCAGGTTTCTGTATTAAGGATGAACGAGGGACCTGGTCGAAGGCTTTCTTAATATCCAGGTAATCAATCACAGTGAAGTGTTCCTCAGCATAAAATGCTGTGGTTGTCCCAAAGAAGTGAAGTTGGCAGCCGTGACGGGTCTCTTAGTCAGAAATCCAAACTGGCAATCACCTGTGGCGCACGTGTTTAGGAGAATGCCGCTTATCGGGCCTACGACCAGACGTTCATGGGTTTTCATCAAAAGAAGGATATGGCTGATTTTTTCGTGTTTAAAGACGGTTATTTAGGATGCGGATTCGAAACGGGACTAAAGTGTGGGTTTTTTCTATTGCCAGAATGCCATTCCAGATTTGTGGCGGTGGGTCAACGACTTCAAACAAAGACTGTGACAAATTGGTCACAATACTCTGGAGCATGGGATAGATAGACATCACCCTCGGCACGGAAGAGCCCTTAGGGGTTTGGACAAGGGAGAAGATGTCAGCTAGAGAAATGCTAACGTTAGTTAAAAGCGGTCAGTGGCATCATATTCTCAAACTAAGAAGTAACAAGGAATCTAGAACATAACGCAAACCGCCATGTGCTTTTTGTAGACTTCAGCTGCCACTGCCGAGCCGCCTGTTGGTTCTTTGTATCGGTGCTTGCATGTGCTCAACTAACACATGTTTGTTTCTGGAGAATAAACTCAGTAGAGGTTTGCCTCTTCAGGCTCACTGTGGGGATACTTGACTTCCAGCACTTCGGTACCTTACGAAACTCCAGCTCATCTTCTGGCCTCCTGAGGAAAATTTTGGCTCCTGTTTCCGAACGACGCCTGGTCCTTTAAGCGCAGCTCTTGAATCGTTCAACTGCTTTTGTTTTCTCTGTGATTGCCACTGCCTTGGCGTTCGGAAATTGCTAGACACTGGTTCATCATCGCCAACCTCATCTCTTTTAAGTTAGTCATCAACCAAAGCCTTGCCTTCAAAGGTAAGTGGAGTGAGCCAGCCCATTACAAGTAGTGAACGGTTGCTCAAAACACCCGATAGTTAAACATCAAAAAGCGTGTTGAACGGACTGGAGCAATTTGTGCACAAGCTTCGCAAAACTGCTTTACCGTAGCACAAAGGAGGTGAGTAGTAAGGTATTGAGCGGGTGGATAGGTCAGTAAATTTGTTGGTTCCTTTTTAGGTCACGCTTGATGTCTTCGCACCCTGGTGTGTCAAGCGCCTCTCCTTCCTTGGTGAGATGATATCACACGTTGGGGATACGGTTTGCGCTAACTTGCTGATTCCGCAGGACAAAGTTCACCATCCCTTGGACAAAACTTTTGGTGTACTTTGGCTGCAGCGCACAAGAGGCCGTATTTTTTCCTTGGTTTCCTCCTTGTTTAGACACGTACAGTAAGGTTGCACTTGTTTGCCTCCCGGGCATTTGTGTGCGATTTGAGCAAATCATGTCCAACGCATAGCGCATCTGATTGAGTGCCAGGTTTCAATTAACCATCTTTATGGTCCGTTTAAATAAGTTATCGACGTCTCCAGAGGCAATGAACTAACAAATCAGCAGTTAGCCCAAGAACGACTGCTTTATTTCGTGTGGTCTGCCGAACTGTTTCCTGGGAATTTCCGTGGCCTTTTGATAGCCCGCCTTACCAGGATGGAAGACTCAGCGCCCGATGGCCTCTTTCGCTTTCTCGCGGCAAGAATGGAAAAGGTACGTAAACCTGTTGTAACCGTCAGACAGTTGAACAGCTACGCCCAATTGAAAAGCTTTTGTAAACTTCCAAAATCCTATCAGATTTTCTTCAAATTCACCTGTCAAAATTTTCGGCAGTTGACGGCTATCGCCGTGGTGCAGTGCTCAACAGCGCCTGCTTTCGAAAAGCCAACCTTCGTTTTCTTATCAATGACCCATTCAGCTATATCGCAATCTCTTCCTATGGTATCTCATTTTCTTACTTATTGTTTATAGAAGCTCCACCGATATCCCTGCTAAACCTTACACTACAAACCAGGCTTGGCCCGGTGGGAGAGTGCCGAGATAACGAAGGAGGCCGAGAAACACCAAAATAGTGTACAAAGTTATCAGACATACCGTTCAGCAAGTTCTTAAGTTCATGGTTCGACAGTTTGAAGTAACTTGCCACTTGGTGTTTTTGTCATATTTGGTTCAAAAATCCCACTTCGGGCAAACGTCTGGGATCCGCAGGTTACCTGAGATTTGAGTACTTATGATTTTTCCCAGCAATCAGTTGGATAGCGTTTGGTTACCCGCCAAATCCCAAAAGCCAAACCGTCCAAGTAAAGGTCCATCAACGAACAATAATAAAATAATAAAATTGTGCAAACCCCATACCGTGGGATAACGCCGGCTTGTATATATCTATTTAAGAACTGTTAAGTCCAGACGGGATCCCTTAGTACTCAATGACCCAAAACAAGGTGACCGGAAGATGGTGAACCTCACGTGGTTGATTCAAACACGACGTGTGATAACAAGGTCAAAGAGTGGCTTACAGCTAGGTGAAATCACTAAAAGCGCTAAAGGCGCAAAACCAAAACAACAAAACTGTGGACCAGACTGTGAACAACAAGGATAAAAAAGGAACCAAAATTAGGTGGCCGATTTTTCGGTGATGTTCCGTGCGTTTCCTGCACAGAACATCCAACCAAACACAAAACGTGTGCAACAACGTGGATCTTCTCGCTGCACATTCTCCATCCTCTAAGGAAATGAGCGAAAATTGTGCTCACCAGATTGGAGACGTCACTGTCTATGTTGGGCACTGGGCCAGTCAGAGTCGTGTTGAAGGTGCTCCGTTAAGACGCATTTAGACGATCAGTGCACCGTTGAGGGCCACATTCGAGGCAAGAACTTCCGGATTGTTTGAACATTTGTCATTGGTTTTTATTCACAGAGACAAAGCTTATTGCGCGATTCCGTTGTAGCTGGTCTGACCCAGTTTTCCGGCGAGAGCGCCTAGCATTCGTATGGTTATCTTCAAAAAGCCCTCTGCATAATAAGAGACCACCCCGGGCTTCTCCGTAAGACCATTGGGGAGAAAAAAGGTGGGAGGATAAATGGTTGTTTCCTTAAGTTTCCTCGTAATCACTCTGCGGCAGGTTTGTTTTCGGCGTTCGCAAGACAAAGCTGGTTGTCATCCTGAGGGCAAAAACGATATTCCGGAAAGTACGATGTTTTCGAATTTAACCCTTCATACGTAAACCTGTCGCTCCTCCTTGCGTTTTTCTGCGATGTCCTTGTATGTGCGAATTCCTTAACTGAGCGATTTTTCAGGGCCAACAGATACCCTGGGTAGCAAAACAGCGCTTACTGACATAATATCTCACTTTGTCGAGGAGGCAATTCACTCAAGATGGACGAAATTTGCGAGCAGTTCTGTGGCTGTAATGTTTTGCGGAAGTTGCCGGCGGCTACAATACGCCTTTTGATGCAAAATATGCCAACGAATCACTCCTGCGTCAATTTATGTATCTGCCATTCTCTTCGCGAATAAGCAAATGCGGAAGTCTGTGTCCCTGAACTTAGATAAGTGCTATTCAGAGTAATTGTCATGACAGAAATACTCAATAGCTTCTGCTAAGCCCTACAAGGTTTAAAGAAGGTAACACCCTCAGCATATAAGCTTCAACCACGATGTTTCAAGAAATGAGCAACCGGCGCAACTGTTGTCGTAAATTGTATGTGATCTATGTCCGTAGGCTGAGGTTTTGGCAAGCTGTTCGATTTTTCCCTGGAACGGATGAGGTCATTTTTACGGACAACAAAGTCTTGGGTTGCGAATGGCGAAGAGTAACAGGCCACCGAGCGTTGGTTTGGGAAGTTGCCAGATAATTTTTGGCCAGAGATATACGTCATTTGCTACTTTTTCAACACCAGCCACTGAAACCCGCCACAACTCAAGGACAAAGCTCCAACTCTCAGTTCCAGTTGCTCAACGTGTCTGTCTGCGCTTATACCATTCCATCCAGACAACCTAGCTCACGTGCGTGAGTAACAGGCGGCTCGGGGTCCACAATGCCAAGTCAACTGGTGAGATGCAGCTTAAGTGGGTCATAGCGGAGAGCTAAGCGAACCCTGCTTACGTTAACGACTTACAGGCTCCAATCCACCTCAATTTGGAAAAGTCAGTGATCCCAATTAAACACGTCGAAAAGTTGAATTTTATTGGGACTTTTGATGGTTGCGTATGTCCTGAGAGTAAATCCACGGCTTCCGTCGTACGTAGTGCTCAGTGGGTTATTAGAGTCCTGAAATGGACGATGGAGTGGTCAACTTATCAAAAAAAACCTAGAAGTGGGCGTGGCTGACAGCAGTGTGATTGCGTTCCATACTATATAGAGTGAACAGCCCCGCGGCGACGTCCTCGCAGAGAAGTGCTCAAATGACGTCATTTTTGAGTGCTGGTTTACGTTGCGTTGTATCTTGTAACTCACATCTACTGAGCACCAGGCCAAAAGAAATACGGGGCTCATCTGAAATTACTGAAACATTAGTGCGAGATCAACAGTTAAGTTAGAAGTGAGTGAACTTATTGTCCAGCTAGAGTGAAAATTGTCACCACTTCATCAAAATAAGGGTGTACCCATGGTGGAGGCATTTGCTGCAATTTGCCTGCCCGCTATGCGTTAGACTTCCTGGTGTGGTTCAGCTGAATATTTTCCAGCCGGTGTAGCCCACAGGTTTATGCCAGTACACAAACCCGACTGCCACTTCAAGAGGGCAGCTGGAGCCTGGCAAGTGACCCCAACAATGGTTAGAGTACGTTCTTGTTTGCATGCCTCAGCTAAAGTCATCATTACTTCTTGCCTCCAAGTAGCATTCTAACGGGTTACTACTAGTGTTCCATTATAAAATCACGGTGTTCAATTTGCCACCCCCTGGAACCAAAAATGGTGGCCGCACATGGATCTCGGAAACACACTGCAGGGCTTCCGTGCATTGATCCAATCGACATCGTGGCAGACATTTTGACACTCACATATGTGAACTTTCTGGAAGGGCTAGGGCTAGACAGAAGCAATACTGAGCCTTAAAGATAAGCTCCCAGATCCTCAACACACAGCGGGCAGGTCTCATTTTCACAACGGTCAATGTGATAGATGCACTGTGCAGTATTAACGAAAGTATGCACGTCTGTGGGTGATATCCATTCCCTAATGTGCACAACTAGTCAGTACCTCATGCCCCACTGTTCTAGTTTTTTTGGTTCTCACAACTACGGTAACTTTTTACGTAATAAGCCTGTCTCTCCGGTTACACCTTCCTCCCCGTTGTGTTGTTGCCCGCCGCGCCCAGGTAGTACCGACCCGATCATGCCTCGATCGGCATGTTCCATACGAGTTGGGAAATAAGACTATTATTCGTAGTAGATAGCGCAGCATTATGAAATAACTCCACGTTGGTTAACAAAAAGCAGCATCTCTCCCACTGGAAATAATCACGCTCCTTACCTGGAATATGTCACCAAGCCAAACTACGCTAGCAAAAAATAAGTCCAACCAACGCCGGTTATCATGATAACAGCATACCCTGTCTTCTACCTTGGCTTCTTATCGTGACTGCTAGACCCATGTCTATGTGCGACGCTGGTTATGGGGCCTCAGTTACGCGTGGTAACCTGATTCGATGGCAGACGACGGCCCATCACACTCATAACTGTACACGCTGTTGCTTATCCTTGCTACTTATAGTAAACACCAGGCCAGTATCTATGATGGCCGATGAACATGAGGCCCCAACTACGTGTGATGCGCATTACTGAATGCAGTGAAGTTAAAGATAAAGTAGGGTGTATACTAGTCACTCGTAAGATCAAGTGGTATAGACTTAGGCCCTAGGATCCAAGGGCCCAAAGCGTCCTCAAACGCGCACCCGTGGATGAGTGAGTGGGCGGGTACTTGGTGTCCAATCTGCTCATTTTGGGCACTAAATCCGAACCTCACTCGACTTATACTTCCCGATACCAATACTATGTATCCTAATAGGATGGCCAGCTCCGTTGTCCTCATCATGGCTTGTAACCATCCTGTACTCAACCGCAGTTGGAGTCTCACCAACTAGAAGCCCCTTTATACGAAACCGAGTCTATGGGAACAGCGGGTTTTTTAAGACCTTTCAGTGTTCGTTTCATTAACGCATCGATTAGAAATCAACTGGGAATAGAGAGAGCGGATACACCTGACGGACACCACTTTGTGTACGGGAGCTTTTGGAGAGCTCTCCATGTACTCCCACACGTGCGGAAGTCTGAGAATACAAAGAACTTATTACGTTCCTTGATGGGTCAGCGTGTCAAGGAGAACAGACCCTTCAGCCGAGTGTAACGTGCCTTATAAACCCAGAAATACTAAAATTGTGGGTCTTTTGTATAAATGGCGTTGCTTAAGCACCTGACGGATTGTGCCAACCCCAAACATCCGCCAGATGTTTCCGTAACATATCCACCCCTTTTGTCCTCCCATCCGCGACGATGCGAAGGACTGCACGACTGCCGACTCTAACTTCAACTGCATGCCCTCTCCCAAAAGACATCAATGACCTATTCTGAACCCCATACTCCGCCTTCTGCAGTGAAGGAAATGAAAAACCAAAACGGAAGCAACTTTTTTCGACGCCTGTACCATTGTCCTGAGCTTGCCCTGGTTGTAGCATATATCTCAGGCGATTCTTTGATAGCAGAGCAAAAAATGCTAACAGAGACTCACCAAATACACGCGTCATGACGCAATAGAGGCAACTCGTTTCGAATAGCTTCTACTTTTCTCTGTGGGCTGTAACTGTGCCATTCTGAGGTCACCTGATCCTACAAAGACGCAACACCGCCAGACATTTCCCCACGTATCTCTAGTCTCTGGTCTCCGCATGCTCCAAGCTACCTTATTTGCGCACAAATTAGCCAATGCACGTCCCTCAAAATCACATATACCCACATCCGTTAGCAACGACCGCATGCCTATTATCTACACCTGAATAATGAGCACCGTTTGCGAAATTGGGCAGTGTCACCTCACTGCAGTAGTCATAAACTGTGAACACTTTTGGCCGTCTGCTATTTCGATCCTCAGTCTAACTAATACCACAGTACCCCTTAGCGGACATTTTGACACTTTTTCTTACTAAGGCTCTCCATTGTAGACACGGCTGTCTTGTTACTTCGTTTGAATGGTATAACGGAACCACCGTGCGCCCTTGATGGACAGAAGAATATCCTTGATCCATGCTGGTCTCAATGTGTCACGATTCCCTGGCCAACCCCCACTAACATGACAGCCCCAACTGTTGCACCCAAGACGTTCATGTACTGAGCTGTCCACGAACCCAGGAACGACGTTGCGATGACGGTACCGCGACTGCCATACCCAGTCTGATGGCTTACCTGTAGTTCACCATATCCCCAATATTTCGTTACACATGCCCAAAAGACCGCCCTAATCCGTTGAATTTTTGCCCGAACTTCAAAACACTGGCCAACCTATTGCACTGTCTGCTCGTTCTGCACATGAACACAGTATTTTTTCCAGTATGAATATCAAGGAATCAGTATACCGGCGAAGATAAACTTGCCGTGCACCCGAAATAGCCTGTGCTGATCATTATAAAAAACAGAAAACTTACTAGCCGGGACGAATTCCTTGATTTTGTTTGGTGGGACGTCGGCCGTAACGATAAACGTTTTTTCGTATACAGGTCACTAATGGCTGCTCCACTTTGAGTTCGCGTGCACATAGAGGTCGTAATTATTGTTCAAGTAGTCTTGCGATTATTTATAAATCTAACACAGAAGAAAGCATGCGAAGAAACAAAAGTTTCCACAAAACCTTTCACCGTCTCCACGGCGACATCGTGCCAAGCCACTGGCAGCCATTACAGTATGGATTCCGCGCTCATAGTGGACTTTGAGCACGTTTAAACAACTTCCAACAAAGCTGCTGACGCATGGGGAGAATTCAAGGGTTTGAATGGATACCATCAAGTGCTAAAACTTTGTTAAAGTTTCCTTTGTTCGAACCACGGTTCCAGAGAAATTTGGGGTGCGCATCTAAAGTTCGGCGAGCAAGGCAAATTCCTTGCACTTGTTCCCAAGTTCCCGCCATCACCATTCGATGGCCTGCGTAAACAACTTAACCGTGTGGTGGACGAACTCTAGGCGCTGGAATTTTGGAAGGCCACATCCGTCTTAAGGCATTGGATTGTTTGGGGCAAGTACCACTTCACCGAGGCCTGACGCCCGTGAAAGACGGCCTGCCATTGGTGGTTGAGGATACTGCGTCTCCAGGGGCGTAGAATTTTGCTCTTATGAGCTTTGTGACCTGACGGCTATTAGCAATGACCGCTGGTGTGCAACGGATCGCTTATCATATCACGTTGAATTTTGTGATGGTGAAAAACTCCTACTGTGCAGTCAGAATCATTTGGCTTGCCTTCAAGGTAAGTGCAGTTATAATCAAGCCATTTTTTACTGTCTAACTATCCGGCCCTTCCAGAAAGCGCACAGTTTTGCATGCCAAACGGCTCGCAGAGAGGACGGGCTACGCTGCTCACTTAGACCGAAGCACAGAATTCCAGCACAGTGTGTACAGGGAGTCTGTGTGCGTCCACACTTTCGGCTCCAGGATGGATCATATTGACGCCTGTGAGTTAATAGCATAATACCAACACCAGTGCTGTACAGCTGATTGACGGAGGTTACATCTAGCCAGTTGATTACGCCTCGTAGAGCCCTAGCCGCACGTTAGCCGTTTGCGCCAGCTCGGCTTTCATTACTGTGTTGTACAAGCAACGACAGCATCCTTCAGTTAGTTTGGGACTCAATAGTTGACGTTATAATTAGCAGCTCATCATGAACATCCGTAGCCGCAAAATCTCTGGCAGCATCACGGGGCCGGCTACGGAAAGCCCGTTATGTTTCCCTATTTGCAATTAAGAACTCTGCGACCAATCAACAAGACCTCAACGGTTCCACGGCGGTACCAAGCAGTGCACCATAAAACCTGACCTACGGACGTGGATCACCATCATCTACAAGCCTTACGTTCTTCAAACCTAGTACGGGTTATCCGAAAGTTATGAATATCTTTATCGCAACGGTTACTAAGAATAGCCATTCTGGAGATCCGAGAACACAGGATTCGGCATCCGTCTAATCCAACAGAGGATACAAGACAAAATTTAGTTGCAGGAGTGATACGCCCCGATATTTTGCGTCAAAAAAATATTGTAGGCTCTAGCAAGTTCCACAAATTATTATAGCCGAAGAACTACCTGCAAATTTTGCCGACTGTGAGCGATTACCTTTTACTGCAAATCGCGATACTTTATTCCATTAGGCGCTGTTTTCCGATGTAAGGCAAATGTTGACCATGACCTGCCTATTTGTTCTGCACATAAACTCAGTAATTCTTCCAATGGGACTATCAAGGAATCAGTATAATGGTGAGGATAAAACCTTGTCGTGCTCCCTTGCTGACCATCATAGAAAACACGTAAGAAACTTACTAGCCTTGATGAATTTCTTGGGTTTGTTTTGAGAGACGCCTGCCACAACGGTGGAAAATTTTTTCGTATACAGGGCATGAATGCCTGCTTCATTTTTGAGTTTGCGCGGACATAGAGGGTGTAATTGGGTTTACGTAGTTTTGAGATTATTTCCAAATCCAATACAGAAGAAAACACGTGCAGACACCAACTTTTCCACAAAATTTCCCACTGTTTTCATGGAGATATCATGCGAACCCATTGGCAGTTGTAGCATAGGGCGTCTGCTTGTTTGATCGGTTTATATGTATGTATTGGTGATGCACAATCTAGCTTACTGGGCCTCGGCTCATGAGCTTTCTCTCTGTTTTCCATCCGCAGTTGTCGTGAACAACTGCCTTCGGAGAATTACTGTCCCCTGTTGCTTCCATAGCATGCATACTCCGCAGCCATTAAAATATGAATTTCGCGCTCATAGTGGACTTTGAGTACGTTTAAACAACTTCCAACGGAGACGCTAACCCATGGCGAGATTTTTAGGGTTTCAGTAATAAGTACCATCAAATGCTAAAACATTATGCTAAAGTTTCCTTCGTTCAGTCTACAGTTTCGGGGAAATTCGAGGTGTGCGTCAGAGGACCGGTACACTGACGCCTCTTCCTAGACGCACACCCAAAATTTCTCTGAAACCGTAGTTCGAAAAAGGGAAACTTTAACACACGGCCCCCCCATTATCGCCAATGGGACTAGTTGAGTAAGTAGTGAGATTACCTTTATAACAGTAAGGCTCCAACTTCAGCGTGGACACCAATCGGGAATTGTGGACAGAATTTATTAAGCACTTGTTGGGTTAGCCACTACAACTTTGTTTAATTCTGTTTTCAATGATATCGCGGAAGATATGCATGGGTCGTAATTGAATATACATGTTTCCTTTCAGAAACCCCGCTGAGTAAAGGCGGCTTCCTGAAACTGAGAACTGGATTTACCATACATTACCTTTCTACCGATTCAACCAATAAATAGAAACATGATTTGTTAAAGGTGGTTGTGCATTTGTTATGCATCGGATTGGCAGATATACGACGTGTACGGATATGAAGGACCGCCATTGGTCGATGGATTTGTCTATCATGTATAGTTGGGGTATCATAGCCAGCTAAGAGCATGTGTACGGGCCCGGCAGTTACTATAAGTAGCCACGGGAAGCGACACCGCGTACACTCATGAGTATGTTGGGCTGTCATTGGCCGTTAGATTAGGATACCGTGCATAGTTGAGGCCTAATAATCAGCGTCGCATATAGGCACTGGCCTAGCGGTTACAAAACGTAGCCAAGGTAGGCGATATCGCGTACGGTTATGAGTATGACGTTCGCCGTTAGATTAGGTCTGTGTGCATAGTTGAGGCCCCGTATTCATTGGTTCACATAAATACTGGCCTGGTGTTTATCATAAGTTTATCATGAGTATGACGGATTAAGTTGGATTAGGTTACCGCGCATAATCAAGGCCGCACACGGACACGGACCTAGCAAGTACGATGAGTAGCCAAATTAGGCGACACCGAGTGCAGTTGTGAGTATGACAGTCCGTCAGATTAGGCTATCACGCATAGTTGAGGCCTTATTTTTACCGGCTCACATAGATACTAGCCTGGTGTTTACTATAGGTAGCAAAGATAAGCGGCATCGCGTACAGCTATGAGCATGACGTCCGTCGTTCACCGTTAGGTTAGGTTCGTGTGCATAGTTGGCAGTTGGATTAGGTTGCCATACATAGGTGAGGCCCCATAATCAGCGTCGCACATAGACATGAGCCTAGCAGATACAATAAATATTCCAGATGAGTGACAACCAGTACGGTTATGAGTATGAAGGGCCATCGTTGGCTGTTGGATTAGGTCGCCGTGCGTGGGTGAGGCCACATAATCAGCGTCGCACATAGACACTGACCCAGCAGTTACGATAAGTAGCCGAAGCGCGTGAAAAGGGCCTTCGTTACCATGGTCACCGGCAATGGATGCCCTTAGTTGTCACTATTATATTTGCGCTTTGCGACGTATTTCACCTATGGAGCGTAATATTCCTAATACGAAGGATATCACTGTGTTGGTAATTTACCTGCAGCCATCTCGTGACGCTGCATTGTCCACAGGATAGGGGATCATCCGCAGAGGTGTCCCTCGCATTGCCACTGCACAATTCACGCAGTTGGCTAACAGGTCCTAATTAATGGAAGCTGAGCTCCATGGGAAAATTTGTCCTGACAAAGTTCGTTGAACAAAGTCATCTCATTTGTTAAATCCAGGGAGTATAAAGCAAACAAACGTCAATGACCGATTTTCCTGGGCGGGATTTGCATTGGATATTCTGCAGATGTTGTTTCGTTCCTAAAGAATACCGAAGAACGCCAAAATACGCTGAAGTGTGATTTCGTGTTTTGCCCCTCGTAAACCGGCAACAAAACGCGAATCGGTGATGGTCCGTGACCTTGAAATTTCGCTCACTTAAACAAAATGCTATGAGTGAAATATCACCGAAAGATGCAAATGGATTAGACTAACTCCCCGGTAAAGCCACAACTTCGAAAACCCTACAGTTTCGGCGAAAATAATTTGGGTGTGCTTGTAGTCAGTGGCCGCACTGACATCCTGTAAGTTACGAACGGAAATTTGGCCCGTGATAGTCATCTTATATATCCACCAATCAGCGACGCCCTCGTTAGTTCGAAAGTACCCGACTGCAACTGGACTGCATGCCGTAATCTACGGGCAATGTCTATTTCCAAACTGCTCGTTCGTAGTTCGAAGGAGGTAATGTATACTTCATTAACGAATTATATGGTATCAAATTTTTTAGGGGTCTGGTGGTCGACTGCATCTCAAACTCTCCTGGAAGGCGGCTGCATTGTTTGGTGTACCCGTTGCAATCGCTGGCATAGCGGGAATTACCTATTATCTGTATAAAAGACGTGAGTCCTCCATCCCAGTTTTATTTGAGGCATTATTCTGTAATCTGTATATACTTCAAATTGATTCTCGCCCTCCTTATGGCACCCAGTACTGACAGTTAGGTACCTTAAGGGCGCATTTAAGTTTCACGTAGTGCACGAGGATTGTTAGAACCTAGCGCTACTGCAATATAGTTATAAGGGCTATTGAAAAAGCTCAATAATGGACACTTGTTCAGCGTTGTGCTGTACCAATTCCATGTGAGCTGATCAAATCAAAAATCTACAAATCAGTCCAGGAACATCCGTCAGAACAAGTATTTGTGCACCATCCGCTGCTAAACCTGTGTGGAGAACTGGACTCGTAAGGGGATGGCTGACATTTGACTCTCAGTCGGTCTCACCTTGTTAGAACGTGTTTCATCGAGTGAATACTTGTTGAAACCGTTGAATAACAGTGAGGTTGTCTGGCGGGGCCACTTGAAGAAGCAGATTAGGAAACAAGCGATCGCTGCCAAATCCTATGAAGGACAGAGCCTTGTGCCGGATGAGTTAGATCATGTGGACCCTTTATTTCGGATGCTGATGCCCTTTGCGTTTGCATGGCAGCCGACTAAGCACGGGTTCTCCAACGTTAGAAACGTTAGAAAATAGCAACGGCATGCAGTCACATCCGAGGGTGGACGGCCAACAGTTGCTCGAGCCCTCCTTCAGTAGGTGGGCTAGGGCGTCTGTTGCTCAACGCCAAATAATTGAGTAAGGAACGAGCTAAGAAACAAATCACGATGACCCAGAGCTTTTCCAAGCAGTCGTAGACGCAATTATGGTGAATGTTCCAGGTGAATCGATTATTTAAACTGTCAAGTAGTTCCTCGGGTAGTTCTTGATAATACTTTGGTTGCGGGACGTACTCAATTTTTCAGTCCAACTCGTTAGCTATAAACCATGTACCAAGGGTACATTGGTTCCAGTTGTTACAGTTCCGACCACTGAAAAAGTGTGATGGCGTAGGAGATACAGTCAAGCACTGGAGGTGATGGTATGTTCAATTAGTTCGGGAACTGGGTAGCTACGCATTGATGGCGATGGCTTTGATGCACGAGCGCCACTGACTGCGCGATTGGGCCATTTCTGCCAATGTCATTAGCCACTGGTGATTTGAGTCCCGGGGTCCCCATCCAGGAAGGCGGCAGTTGCCCACCCGACTAAGCTTACTGGTTACTGTTTTCGTACTTCGTTGCCAGGTCATACACTGTCCACCTCTCAGTCGCTTCCAGTCAGCACAGGGCTGGGCTAAGAGAGCTGTGCGAGGCAGGCGGTCTTCTGGCATGCGGAGTACATGTCCCAACCAGCGCAGCCTATGAAGCGTGAGTAATTCATCTATCGTGGGAGATTTCCTTCTTCCTAAGACCCTCTGGCGTACCTCAGCATTGCTAATCCGATGTTCCCACCAGACCTGACCAATGCTTCGGAGACACCGATGGTCAAACACTGATATCTTCCGTATGTCCTCTGCGCGTAGGGGCCAAGTCTCTGATCCATACAGCAGTATGGATCGCACCACCGCAGTATAAACCCTTCCCTTGACAGACAATCTGACGTCACGTCGGCGCCATAGGTTTCGGAGGTTGGCAAAAGCTGCCCTGGCCTTTCCGATTCGATAAATAATCTCATCTCCAGCCAGTCCACCGGAATTTATACAACTACCCAGGTAAACAAATTTATCTACCATGTCGATTGGCTCGCCTGCAAGCATGAGGTGTGGGTTTGATCCCACCCAGTCTTGTAGCAGCACCTTACACTTTGCAGGTGTGAAGCGCATGCCAAACCGTGCGGCAGAGTTACTTAGGTTATTTAAATTATTTGCACATTTGAAGGAGCCCAACGAAGAAGAGTGATACCGTCTACCCCGAGGGTATCCCTACACCCAAAGTTTAAGAGGCAAGCAGAGAAATTTCAAGCGGCACATCAATAACAAAGTTGGAGCGAATTGGTGAGAGATGGCAGCCTTGTCTTACACCATTGGACGCGATGAAAACTTAGGCGACAGCGTGCCGGATACTCGTACCTACCCACAGGAGTTCGCATAAGGATATAAACTTAGAAGGGACATCTTTGGTCGCCGGATACCACCAAGGTTTCTGACGACCGACAGTCAAAACCAGCTTTCAGATCCAGGAAGACGATCAACGGGGGACGTTTGAAAGAGTGGGGTTGTTCAAGGACTTGTCTCAAGGTAAAGCTGCGGTCGATGCATCCTCGGCGAGGGCAAAGTCCAGTTTGGTTCTCACGAGTCTCTTCCGATAGTCGATCAATGTGCACAAAATAATGCCAGAGAGCACCATGGATACAACGGCCACCAGGCTGATGCCTCGATGGTTTCCGCGTGATGTTATTACCCCATTGATGGCGGTCTTGCGGGACGTATCGTGCACTCGGATATCAGAAGCATACTAGGAGAGGTGGCTGACTTCATCGAAGTCACGCACGCGCAGGTTCAACACCCTAGCAGTCACGGAAACATTGTTTGCGGATGATTCAGAAATGTGTATGAATCTACGGCAGTTTTTTTTCGGCTGGCAGAAGTGAAAGCCGTTATGGGGGAGTTCTCGTTTGCGTGCCGCATCCCAAATGCAGGTAGGAATAACGTTGTACAAGACCTTAAATAGGTGAACTTTTTATGCCACATCGGCCGTCCCGTGGTGTCATCAACCGGACTGCCTTACTTGCTGGATAAAGGAGGGTGGATAAGCGAGAACGAACCTCTGCAGACGCCTCCCTTCCTTCTCTTTCATTACTTTTTCTTCCCCTTCCATCTGCCCTATCGGTAGCACTCTCCATGTTGGCCCATTCGTTAGAACTGATGACTCCGTTCGTCTTGCATCGGTCTTGGCAGAAACATCTGTGTCAGCTGACGTCGACAGCCTCAGGCATCTCGAAATCAATCTTTAAGTCTGGTCGCCTGGTCTATCTGGCTGCTTTTGGCGTTTGAATTATGAAGCGAACAGGACAACAAACACACTGGACTCGCTTGACATTGGTGTGCGCCGTGTATCAGAGGCAAGAACTCAAGATGCAAGCACCCTGGCTGAGTTAACTACTGCATCTTTCTCCACTCGCTTCCGGCCGCGCACCTCTGGTGATCCAGAAGCCACTGCGGCAAGGTGTACAAGGTTTCGTATCGTCCGAAGTCACCGGGCGAAAGAACCTTTGTATGACTGGATACCCGTTGATAGTTGCCTCTGTACGGTCCGCTTGGCGACATTCGTGAAGGAGTCTCACAAGTGGGAAGCTAATTGTCGTCTGTCTATCGTGTCTTATTACGCTCCAACTGATCGTAGCTCAGACACGCAGAAACAACCTATATGACGCCCTGCGTGTCCTGTTACGGTGAGCTAAAAGTTCATAAATCATTATGGCCTTATAAGCTGGCGCATCTGAGTCTCATTTAGGTAGTCCACTTGAATTGGACTCGGGGCTCCCAGACAAGGGCGAACGCCTGCTTTAGCTGTGTGCTGACCATAGACTGTTTCTATGCTTTACTAACTTGCGGCCTCGGAGGTTTGTGACTGCATATGTTGTCTCAAGCGCCACCGGGTTTATTATCTGGATGACCTCCCACTCGCATTGTTCAAGGGTGTGGTTAAGTCCTCAGTCGTTGCTTGTCTGATTTATTTGAATGCATATGGGAAAGGGAGAGTATTCCAGACAGCTGTAGAGAATAAATAATGTGGTCCATTTCACAAAAGGGCAATTACAGCAGACCAGTTTGACTCCAGTCGTAACAAGACTCTTGGTTTCACTTGTCCTTTTTCGCTATATGGTGGCCCATGAAGCACTGATGGGAGGGTGGCAAGCTGGATTCCCGCATGGTATGGGTTGCGCTGACCAAACATTCAAACCTCCAGATGCTAGAACGATGCCATACGTATACACGGCCCACAATTTTAGGATTCCTGGATCTCGAAGGCGCATTCGACTAAGTTGCTGGTCTGTTCTCTGTTACACGCTCGCTCAGCAAGGAAATGCCTCAGAAGTTGATGAATATACTAAGTTATTTGTATTCCCAGACTTGCGAATGCGTGAGAGTATATGGAGAGCTCTCCAAAAGCTTCACACAAAGTGGTGTCCGTCAAGGATTCCTACACTTCCTTTTCCTGTTTAATTTCGTGATCGACTAGATAATGAGGCGAACGCTTCAAGTTCTTCAACAACTGTGGTATTCAAATAGCTGATGATGGGGACCTTGTTGATCTGGCATATGAAGACGACATCGTTCTCGTCTTCGAAGATGAGTAAAAGGCGAAGGTACTTTTGGATGAACTGACTGAATTCGTCTCGGCATGCAATTTGCACCCCAAAGTGCAGAACCACGCTTCTGGGCATGCAGCCACTGAACACGCTACTTACAACCCAAGGAAAGGCACTCAAGTTTGCGGTGCGTTTTGCTTATCTTGGAAGTTGTATTAGTTCCGATTGTAGTGTGACTAATGAGGTCAATGCACAAGCCTCTGGGGCCCGGGTTGTGTTTGTGACTTCAAAGCGGCATATCTCTGAGTCTCATTGAACGTGCATACCACGCTACAGTACAGGCTGTTCTACCGTATGGCTTTGAGATGTGACCTCTACGAACAGCGGAATTGAAGCGTCTTCAGGTCTTCCACAACTGTTGTTTCAGAACCATAGGTCGTGTAGGCTGCTGCCGACGAATCCTCAATGAGACAATTGGAAAACGAGTGTCTGGTTGTGCAACGGGGACTTTCGTCGAAGAATTTGTCCAGTACCAGAAACTACGTTGGTTGTGTCATATATCTAGCATGCCGAACTATCGTTTGCCTATGGGAGTGCTGTTTTCCGTGCCCAATTCAGAGTGGCACATGCTGAGAAGTGGCCAATCTGTGGACTGACAGAGGGGTATGAAAGTGCTTACGAAGTCTGGGTACTGTCGGTGCGACTCGCCTTCCAGGATGGGGGCCGCGTGAGCTCTGCTATGCATAGTTGGAGAGGATGTATGATATGGCTGCTAGTCGATGCCAAAGGTTGTTGCAGAGATGTGTCGGCAGGATGACTAATAATAAATCAGTGACCTCTCGAGCCAGGGGCTGCAGAATCGCCGCTACCCGGTAAGAAAATCGCTGAGATTCCCTCCAGACAGGAGCTTTTGCGAACTGGCTCTTTGTGAAGCCAGTAATCTGGATTGTGCATAATTTGTTCGTAATTGTGATCCACACCAGAGCAGTTATGCCTTGAAAGCCTGCTACCGCTGACGCCTTTTTTCTTACACTTTCATGTATTCATTCTTCTGCTTCCCTCACCCCAATGTGAATACCCTGTCTGCAGTTCCAAACGCTAGGACTGACCACTTTTCTCGCTGTGTTGCTCATTGCCGTCTGTTTGATCGGGGACCCCGAGACGGAACACACCAATGGTTACAGGCATTGTCAGACATGACGCAGTCATGCATGCATCCAAGTGGTTGCCTTCAGTGCATACCTCTCCTTCCCGATCTCCCCAATAAAAAGTATACTGACACCCTTGTATGGACGCATCAATTACATCAGCTACTGCCTCTAATGCGTATCTATCTACCCACACGTCCCCAAATCATCGGTGAACGAAACCGTTCCAACCATAACCACTGTACAGCAAGTACGCGGATTTTACAGCTGAGGATGATGATGTTCTGCAGTTTCCGTGAGTCCACTTTCAGTAACAATCCCATACACCCCGAAGACACTTTTCAAACCCAAAAAGCCAGTCTATTCCACTGTCTTCAATGTTCGGACACTGAAGCAAGAGGACAGCAAGCGGCTTTTGCTCGTACGCTGGATCCCCTTTGCATTGGTATATACTGTCTACCTGGAAAAAGAATCAAGGACGCAAGTACTGTAATTGAACTGAATGCCCCCTTACTCTCTTCCCGTTGTCGACTGTGAACTTCGGATGAGGCGGAGGCCGTTGCAGCTGAAGGTGTCTGGGTGGGTTTTGTGTTGAGCCATCGATCAGAGGTGTCTGTGCTTGATTGGATACCCGGTGATGGTCGCCACTGCATGGTTACTTTGGTAACGTTTGAGGGAACCCCGATAGAGAGGTTCATCGCTCCTTATTTATTGTGTCGGCCTGCGCCTCGACTGACTTTAGCCTCGAATCTGCCAAAGGCAGTTTCCATGATGCCATAGATGCTCTTTTACAAGGGTCTGAAAGCTCAGACATCGTAATCACTGGTGACATGAACACTTAGGTAGGTGGACTAAGCGCTGCCGAAACCCATTTGGGCGGTCGCCTTGGGTTGGACAGGAGACGCACGAATAACGAAAAGCGCTTGCTGCAGATGTGTGCTGATCGCACACTGTGCTTATGTAGTATCGATTTCCGGAATAGCAGATATCCTTTGAGTACATGGTACCCGCCACCGAACCAACCCCGAATCCAGGTAGAACACGTTGCTACCACTTACCTGCCACTTTTCTCGGAGTACCTATGTGGACACAGATCATGAGCCTTCAGGTTGCTGTTTTTCAGTGCGCCCTTCAAGTCTACGCAAGACGTGCACACCTCACTTGGCTGTTGAGAAGCTGATAGATCCAAAGGTAAAACAAACCTGCCCGAACTGGCTCCTCCAACGACTGTGGCTTTGCTGGAGGCCTAGCGACATTCCTTTTGGTCGGGGCCACAACCCAACTTGACACGCCATCCGACGTGAGGTGAAACTGAGTGTCCGCGCAGTCTGGAAAGCTTGCTGGATCAGAAAGGCCGAAGAAATGAGAAAAACGGAAAGTACCGGAAGTGTCCATAAATTGTTCCACTTGATTCGTTCGGTCAGTCCTTGGGAGCGTTTTATCGTTGAAGCCACCAAGGATCACATGGGCTCGTTCAGAGGTTTGAGGTATATGTTCGAACCGTGGTCTTGAGTGCTTCTTACGGTGACATATCGATCTAGAAGGAGATATTTGTCGCCCAATTTGAAACAAAGTGCAAGGTTTGAAAGCAGCAGTGTGGAACACATCATTTGAATGTACCAAGGATTAATTTTGGTTTATTTCATTAGGCAGGGGTTTGCAGAATAGTGGTCACGTGATTCACGGGTAAATGAGTGAAGAAGACTTCGTTTAGGGAAACATTGGAGAGTCGGTGAATGAAGAACCGTAAAGATAAATGATAATTCCCCGTCACAAAAAGACTGGACGTTGCAGTGGTTTGACGGTATGTGTGCCTGCGTCACCCATTGTGCTATACTAGGGGGTGTCTGTGCGACACTGGCACTCTCATACCAAGTTGGTCAGTGGTTAGAGGTCTGACCAACACAGTCTCCTGGCCCTCCAGGTTGGGGGTTGGAACATGTGTGGCGGCTTGTTCTATAAAAATGGAAACGCACCTGCATTTCCCGCCAACCACTACTGCCTTGCGGTCATCGTTTGGAGCCAAAGGCTTCAGCTGAGGATCCTAATCGTCTGGCAGTGTCTCAGACCGCGTACAAAATACGGCAGCGAAGCCTCAGTGTAGCACACTGGTGGCATGCTGTCGATGATAATGCTTCTGCCGCTGTTGATGAATGATAACTCCCGGTTTCCCAGGCCCAAGAAAGGGGTTCGGTTGAGGTACCCCAGCTTGAGGCTTCGATCCAAAGGTATGGTCCACAAGGCAGTGGAGGAATGCAGGGTTTTGTTCAGAGACCCTTTCTCTGGCCTCTGATTCAAAAGTCCCAACCGCGAGGTAACGGTTTTAGGGTCTTCTTGAGGGACCTATCCCGGAGCCAATGACTCATTAGTCTAGCTCACTTGCCTGCAAGGAGCTGGCCCGCCCCGAGCTCAAACAGATTAGCAGTCATGTATGTCGTATCAACAGAGTTCCTAAGCCTTCTGGTAATAAGTTCAGCAACCGAGTCACCTTTGAATTGGAGCCTCATGTAGCCACGTTCTACCACCAGCTTTTGTGTATACTCATTTGTATGCTCATGCCGAGCATCATACGTTGGTCGTACGACAAGGCATTTGTCTGACAGAATGCGACAACACAATCCCGTGTCTCTTAGTGGTAGTTGGAAGAGACCAGTCTCAAGTGCAATTACATCACATTTGGCCGAAGCCAGTTATATCATCGACAAACAGCAAGCCTTCACTCTCATATACCGGGTACCTCTGAACCGATCACGACTGGTACGATCCAGACTGCTATCGATCGCAGAATCCGACTGCTGGACGCACAACTTTGAGTCCAAAAGAAACTTGTGCAATCTATGAACTTGAACTGGCCTGCGAAAAATCCGGTCTTACAAGCCTGTCTGACAAGGGACGTCACTTACTCGATACTGTGATCCACTGACCTACCTCTCATTCAACCCCCTCCTTTGATTCCTATTTCATTAAAGTGTATGTACCCCTGATTTTAACCTTTTTTACGTGATTTCTGGTACCATATAACTTTGTGATACGGTAGCCAAGAGGAACAATCACAGAAAATAAGCTTTGTTCGCTACCTTTGTTCTCATGACTTCCACAGGTATATTCAGACACTCGAATATGGTGGTCGGACCGTGCAGCTGGGATTGGAGCTTCATCTGCTGCTGAGAAGCTATTTCAAAGTAAAAAGACTACAACCGGAAGAACACGACCCGGTGAACTCATAATGAGCTGCTTAGAGGCATTGGATGTCGGGCAAGATCCTTCGATCAACAAATTAGTGGGCCCCATACTTCCTCAGTCGCATGCACACAGTGAGCCGTATCCGAAGCCTGCAGATGAATTGTCTATTTCAGACGATGCAAGGACTGGATGAACTTCACTCAGCACTTTTCAGTCATGGTGGCCATTGCTAGTGGATAAATTTACTGCTTTGTTGGGTGGCGTTTGGGCCGTTGGAAAAATACATGCTGATTGGGGAGCCGCAACCATTTTCCCTATATCTAAAGGGCACCAAATCACCACCTGCAGCAATTGCAGTGTTATCAGCCTCATCAACGTCATTTCTGAAGTTTTGGTGTATAATTTGCTTCACCGGCTAACCCAATGCACTCGAGACAGCTCATTTGCCAAAGCAGAGCAACTTCGTCCATTAACTTTGACGAGTTTCAATAGCTCAACAGTATCGAGCTGATCTGACTGGAAAGCTACTGGAAACGCACATTCATTCTGATACCAAAGTGTTTGTAGGTTGAATAGACGCGAGTGAAAGAAGCTATGCTCTCAGCTTTCAGGATTCTGTCCAAGCCATCCCGCACGACTACATGGAAACTGGATATTGGGTCATCAGGTTTTATTGCTGCCAGAAAGATCATACCAGCAGCCAGCGACTGTGATGGTGCACACAAACCCCTGAAACACCGGGTAATCAAGAGCTTAAAGAATGACACAGAACGCTAATGAATTGCGAAGGTCCGGGGGGTGGAGGTGGAGGATGCTTTCGCTGCAGTCAACAGCCGCGCCCTATTTAACCTGATTTGATCAACTGGTTAAAAGAAGGTAGGTGTCAGTGAAAAAAATATGCAAAAAAGAAGGAACAGCAAGTCACTCACAAAATCATCGTCTTGAGCGATGGGATGAATACTTCAAAGAACAGTTCAGCTGGTCTTCAACATAACTGGAAGAACCTGGCGGGTACATTCACACCAGCCCGCCGTCAACAACAGAAATCCAATGCGAGATATCACTCCTTCACTGCGACAGGGCACCTGGCCCGGATGGTCTGCACTCCAAGGTGGTGAGGTCCTGGTGCACAGTCTGACGACCATAATGCAGAATTAGAATGAAAACAGAATACCAGTGGAATGGAGTGCCTGGACCGTCATTCTAGTCATGCGGAAACCATTGAGGCGTCAGCCTGGTGGCCGTTGCCTCCATGGTGCTCTCTGGCATTATTTTGTGCACGTTGATCGACTATCGGAAGAGACAGACTCGTGAGAATCAAGCTGGATTTTGCCCTGACCGAGGATGCATCGACCATAAATTCAATTCAATTTCAATTTATCAGCTATAAACCGCGTACCGTATGCACATTGGTTCCAGCTGCTACAGTTTCGATCACCGGAAAACGGGAGTGTGGGACAAACAACCAAGCCTTGGAGGCGATGGGATGTTCAGTTTGTTCGGAAATTGAGTAGCTACGCATTGGAGGCGATAGCTTTGATGCACGAGCGCCACTGACTGCGCGATTGGGCCATTTCTGCCAATGTCATTAGCCACTGGTGATTTGAGTCCCGGGGTCCCCATCCAGGAAGGCGGCAGTTGCCCACCCGACTAAGCTTACTGGTTACTGTTTTCGTACTTCGTTGCCAGGTCATACACTGTCCACCTCTCAGTCGCTTCCAGTCAGCACAGGGCTGGGCTAAGAGAGCTGTGCGAGGCAGGCGGTCTTCTGGCATGCGGAGTACATGTCCCAACCAGCGCAGCCTATGAAGCGTGAGTAATTCATCTATCGTGGGAGATTTCCTTCTTCCTAAGACCCTCTGGCGTACCTCAGCATTGCTAATCCGATGTTCCCACCAGACCTGACCAATGCTTCGGAGACACCGATGGTCAAACACTGATATCTTCCGTATGTCCTCTGCGCGTAG
>SJOL01008619.1:770816-832755 GCA_004794785.1 Opisthorchis felineus
AATGGAGAGAGTGGACATCCTTGTCGGACACCACTTTTTGTAGGGAGGCTTTTCGAGAGCTCACCATACACTCTCACCCGCCCAGAAGTATGTGAATTCCACTCATCCCCCAAGTAATCTTCTTCATCCACATGACTGTGCGTTTCCAGTAGCTTTCTAGCCAGATCAACTCGGTACTCTTCAGCTACTGAAACTTGTCGAAGTTGATGAACGGAACTGCTCTCTTTCGGCACGCGTAGTGCTGGCGGAAAACGAAGTGCTAAGCGGGCCCGCTCGATGGAGTGATCAGAGTCAAGTTGCGTACCCCAGAAGGAACGACAATCCCTAACTGAGGCTCTCCATCAGTAATTGATAGCCATATGGTCCAGTTGTGTCCAGGACTGTCTTGTGGTAGTTGGCCTCCAAGTAACTCGGTGTGAGCGTTTGTGTTGGAAGTTCGTACTGGCCAGGAACAGACAATGATCTGCACACAACTAAAGAAGCCGCTCCCCATTATCCGTACACTCAGCATCGACTCCAAATCTGCCACCTAATTGTGCTTCTTCCGGACTTAGTCGTCCAAATTGGGCATTCATATCACCCGCCAGGATTACTATATCCGTCCTTCTTGCCGAACGAAGCAGTCGTGGTAGATCTTGATAAAACTCGTCCTTCTCAGTCTCAGAACTGCTATCTGTTGGGGCGTATGCTGATACGACAAACGAACACCGTTTACCACATCGACTTGCGTTAATCTTAATTGAGCCAGACAACCGCACAGCGCACAGGCGACTATTTACTGGGATCCAGTCCAGTAAGGCGCTTTCAGCTCTGGGGCTGAGTGCAACTCCCGCACCGTAGATACCACGAGCCACTGCGTCAGGATCACCGGATGTCCGAAGAGTGAAATGTGGAACATCTGGGCTCGTCCTGAGCGGCTTGAGGAGCACGACCGAAGTGGGATCTTGTATGCATGTTTCGGAGACACAACATACATCGATAGAGAGGGAAAGTAAGGTTTCAGCAAGGGATGCCTGTTGCCCAATTTGACAGAGTACGGATATTAAAGGCTGCAACGTGGATAAGATATTTTGAGGTTAGTAGTTGATTATTTTGGTTTGTTTTCCTGGGCGATGGTTGAGACACGGAACACTGACCAGCGGGTTGGCAGATAGGTTGATTGCACTGCATTGTACGCTGGGTTGGGATGGAGTGAGGGAGAGGGTCGGTGAGCAAAGAGCTGCAAGGGCAAATGATACTTCCCGGTTGCCCAGGCCGAGGAAGGGGGTTTAGTTGAGGTACCCCACCTTGGGCCTTGGACTCAAAAGTCTGACCCACAAGGCAGTGGGAGGATGCAGGGTTGAGAGTTGTTGAAGTTATGAACAAACCCATTCACGAAGGCATCCGCTTTTTTTGAAGGAAAGATTTGAGGGCACCGGAAGGGTGCAAAAACCACTGGCATCAGGATGTTGCAAAAACCACGGCCGAACGCCTCAGCCAGGCTTCATAATAAACCTCTCCCAGTAGGCGCACCCGATTAGTAATCAGCCTTGGGACTGGTTAGTTCATCTTTGGTTCTGTGGATAGTGGCGTAGCAGAAACTGTGGGCAGGCGTATAATCCGAGTGGTTATATAGGACGAGATTACTCAACCAACGTTTATACGATTCTTTCGGGGAACACTATTGAGGCCCGCTTGGTTACCGGACTGAGAGAGCTGATGAATAGAGAGCCGGTGCCGTAGATGAATCTTGAGGCAAATACTCCTGGGAACTTGTGACCGGAATGACATCTGGAGATCGTTAGAGCGGAATAAAAATGACCTTATCAGATGAAACATGTGACCTTAGAATGTTGTAATGAGAAAATGCTATTAGAATGTGCTGGTCGAGGTGTTCGGGTTCACCATTTCGGGCATCCAGTTTAACTTTGTACGCATGGCGGTTATCCAACACGAATTATGGCCCAACCAGAGGTCCATAGATTGTTGGCGAAGTACATTGCTTGACACCTATTAAAGAAGCAAACTACAGGGCACTGAGCGTGCATGCAATCCTGCGGCATACCGTAATCAGAAGCATAACTGCACAACTACGGCAGCGAATCATCATTGAACACTGATGTCATGCTGTCTTTAAAATTCGCCGACAAAACTGCCCAGTTCTGTTCCGTTAGATGCGTGCCATCTCCATGGACTGACGGAATATGACGGGGATTTTCTATTCCCCGAAATAAATAGCTTTTAGACCCATTCCAGTTCGCGCTTCCTCTGTAGAGTTGTCCATGCAAAACTTTGTGCTTCGTAAACATAAACAGATGTGGGTTCCCGAACTACTGTACCAAACCTGAGGTTCACTGGTTTTATCGAGATTTAGAAGGAATTATCTCGTTCATACTCATGCACCATCCGAACTAAGTAAGAATGTTGATGGGTCGGGCCGGAGCATCACTCGGTAACCGCCGTTCAGTGCCTTTTTTATTCGCGTTTGGTGGTTGTCAGCCTGGTAAAACCCACATATAGCATTTAGAAGACGAGGGAAATACCGGAAGAATGGTCTATGTCAACTGTTACTCGGCTGTTGCGTCCAACTTAGCAGCCGGAAGCATCTTGTTGATAGCGTACGAAAGTTTTTTTTAAAGTTGGTAACCCTAAGACCGTCACGAAGAGACTGGACCTTACCGTGGTGTGACGGTTTGCGCACCTCAGCGACCCATTGAGCTATACTGGGGAGTGTCCCCGTGACACTCACAGAGTCTCTCATACCAGGTTGGTCAATGGTTAGAGGTCTGACGAACACAGTCTCCTGGTCCTCCAGGTTGGGGGTTGGAACATATGGCGACTTGTTCCGTAGAAATGGTAATGCATTTGCATTTCCTGCCAAACACCGCTGCCTTGCGGTTAGGCTTTTGAGCCAAAGGCTTTGGTTGAGGACCCTAATCGTCCTCCTGTCTAGGTGTGGGCGCCCTGACAGTATCCCAGCCCACGTACAACCATGAATCGCACATATACAAATAAACTCATGCCACATCGGCCGTCGCGTGGTGCCATCAGCCGGGTCGCCTTACTTGCTGCATACAGCAGGGCGGGTAAGCGAAAACAGGCTACTGCTGACGCCTCCCTTCTTTCTATTTCACATACTTTTTCTTCCCCCTCTCCCTACCCCATTAATAACTCTACTCTTGTAGGCCCAGCACTTAGGACTGATGACTCCGTTCGTCTTGCATCGGTTTTGCGTGCAGCATCTGCTCGTCACATGGCGCCGACATCCTCAGGTATCTCCAAAACAATCTTTAAGCCTCGACAGCCAGTCTATCTGGCCGCCTTCAATGTCCGCACTCTGAAGCAAGCAGGACAACAAGCTGCTCTTGCTCTCACACTGGACTCGCTTGGCATTGATGTGTGCTGTGTCTCAGAAACAAGAATTCAAGATGCAAGCACAGTGATTGAGCTAACCGCCCCATCACTCTCCACTCGCTTCCGGCTACGCACCTCTGGTGATCCAGAGGCTGCTGCGGCGGGATGTGCAGGGGTTGGTATCGTTCTGAGTCAGCGGGCGGAAGCATCCTTGCTTGACTGGATACCTGTTGATAGTCGCCTCTGTGCGGTTCGTCTGGCAACGTCTGTGAAGGAGTCTCACAAGCGGGAAGTTGAGAGATGTCTGTTTATCGTGTCTGCTTATGCCCCAACTGACTGTAGCTCCGACGCTGTCAAAGACAGGTTTTATGACGCCCTGAATGTCCTGCTGCGGCGAGCTAAAAGCTCAGATATCGTGGTGGTTGCCGGAGATCTGAATGCACAAGTGGGCAGGCTTAGCGTGTCTGAGACTCAATTAGGAGGTCGACATGGATTGGACTCGGTACGTACGGACAATGGTGAACGACTGCTCCAGCTTTTTACGGCAGTGAAGCATCGGTGTTGAACACTGATGTCACGCTGTCGATGATGATGAACCCTAAGGCCGTAACTCTTTCAAGTGAAGTCATTCTTTGGAGCTATAACATCAACTGAGTCAGCTTCATCGGATCAACAGTACGTGCGAATGAAGAGCTCCGCCAACGAAAACTGGGCTCGTATGGAAGATAGATTACGTAATCCACTGTGCAGAAGATGGCGACCAGAGCAAGATATACCGGGGACGAATGTCGCAATGCGTGTGCACTATTGAGGAGGAGAAATGGCCGCACGGAAGATGCTTTGATGATTACCGTGGACAAATGCGTACTGTCGTATCCCAAAACAACGATGTCTCCTCAGAAACACGAAATGTTCCAGCAAATTTAAAAAGGTGACCGGTGCAGAGGATTTAGAAAAGATTGATAGGAATCTGGTAGGGCACTAAAACAGATTTGAAAAGTTATTGTACCGTGACTTTTGAATCATTAAGGAAATTTAAGATGTATGAATTCCGGAAGCGTCGCCTGAGCTATTTGGTTCGCCTGTCGGTGTGAGTATCACGGTGGAACAGAAATTTGGATGTGTGTGCACTAGCCGACCCCAGTAGACTCGGTGTGTATTGCAATTCCGCGTTTTTTAGTAATTACGTCACAACATCACGTCCCACTGCACAATATTTGGTGTGCTCCCTATTCATCTCTCGTTGTATCTGTTGGAATTGGTTACCACCACATTTAACGCACTTACCGATCGTAATCTGCACGCTCTCCCCGTCATCCCACAGCTTCGTCCGCCTGGTCCTTCCTAATTTGGTTTATCACTTGCTTTACAGTGCTAACGGTTCAACACGGATGTTGCTGTCTTTGATGTTGATGGTGATGATGCTTTACCATATGTGCCGCAGGTTTACAAGATTGTTGCTCAGTAATGCGTCTGGCTTTGCGCCCTGTTTCTATTACCAAACATAATATGTATTTCTCCTGAGATGCAGCTGCTATGGTGTCCTGTCGAACGGTTGTTGGTTGTAACTTGAGCGATTTGACTGAATTGTCCCTTTCAGGTGGAATCCAAATTGACAGTCGTTCAGATACCGCTATACTTAGTAGATCGTGCATGTTAGGTAATCACCAGTTATTTCATCGTATGCTAGTCACGCTTGCTGACTGCAGTTCTGATTCGAGGGATACCGAATCGAACCAACTACCATGTTATCTTCGTCGTATTATAAGGTCATATGACGTAATCAGTTAAAGACAATGTCCGTTTCGACCGTTCAGCTTCCAATGGAGTGTACTTGGGAGGCCGTTTCGTCGTGGACAATACCCGATCAGATAGTTGGGGTAAATTTATCAGCATCTGTCTATGTCCTAATCTATCCATCACGTGTACCATCTTCAAGCATTCCGGCCCACAACCCTCAAACTGATCGTGTCGCAATCAGCCACCTGTATCAAGGATATATTCGAGATTGTCCATACTGAATGTGTTTCTCCGATCATTTATCACGCATATAGTGAGTCAGCAAGTGCACGCCAGTACACTAAAATTGATGGAAAATTTCCACCCGACAGTAATCCAGTTCGAAATGGCTCAGTGGTTAAAGGCGTGAACTGTAAGGTCTGCATCTCGACTGCTTCTGTCTAGGCATGGGCAAGATTAACCGATTCTTCCTAGCCTTAATCTTCTTCATCAGAGAGCATCATATAGGCGTGTCACCATATACGAATACTATGTTCTTTCAGGATATCGAGTGAGGACATTACTTATCCTATGCAATCTATCAAGTGTATCTGATCTTCCCTATCCTTCTTCAACTTCGTGATTGACGGTGGCTCAGTTAGCAACCTGGCAAAATCTCAGACCTCGTGCTTCCTTCGGGTAGCATGGCAGCTAGGCACCGAAGGAATGCTACAGTTGAACGATTATTGCTATTTAATGATTGACGGTATAATGGAGGGGACACAACGGCTCCAGCTTCACGGAGGTGAAGCCTTTCCTTGGTAGCATACTAGGCAACACTGAGCATGCGAATGACGTTCTCAGTCCTTTACCCTCATGTATAATCAAAGCTGTTTTTTAGAAATAATGGTGTCTACGGGTTTCGCTTTGTACTTTTAAACTTCAATATCACGCTATCTGACCGCTTTAACCACAACATGCGATCTACCTGGGATGGCCAACAACTTCACCCACTTGTGCAATGGTGTATCTTGTTTTGACGATTTCGCCGAGAAAACAACACACGCTCTTATTTGTTGCGCCTCGTGACCTGTGGACTCAAAAAGACGAGGTTGTAGATCAAAGGCAGTCACCTTACTATGGTTAGGAAACTGCTTTTCTGCAAAGGAGGTGCATTATAGCTCTCGGTTTCCGATTTCCTATCATCTGGTTTCCGCTAAGCTAACTGATTTCATAAGCAATGAGATGTAAATATAGGTCTTTATCGCAATCGGTAAAATGCCCGACGACCTAGCAATATGTAAGTTAAGACTTGTCCTTCGAATGCCACACCGGGCATTGTTTGCGAAGGAGTGGTGGTTAGCCGATAGTGTGCACATGAATTATTTGATCTTCGACCGCATCACTGCAAAATTGGCAAGTATCTGTTGGGTTGAGGACCGTGTAATGATCACTAGCGGTATTTGGAAAGACTTTCCATAAAGAAGACGTCGCACTCTGTGGCGAATTTGTATCTCTTATCTGGCCGGCCAACTTTTTTTAGCCTCGCTTCTCGTTTTCAGTTCCTCTAACTCGAGATGGCTCAGTGGTTAGAGCGCGAATTTAATGACCGGAAAGTCCGTGTTTCGAACCCAACCTCTGCCTCTCGATTTCCCCTGTCTAGGCTTGGGCAACCTGGCATTATCCCAGACCTTGTACTTCCCTCGGGTGGCATGGCAGCTAGGCACCGAAAGGGTGTTACAGCTGAACGATTTCCTTTCCTCTAAATCCATTTAGTCACCGCCATCTATCTTTCATTCTACATCATTGATTGCTTGTTTTCGCCCATAATGTGATGATTATAATAGTAACAATGATGGTCCTGATGGACCTTCTTGGCACTGATAAATACTGACGAGTGATGTTCTGGACGGTGTAACCCAATGGATCACTGCGGATGTAAACCCAATCACAAGTTATGGGGGAAGCTTCCGCTCTGAGACAGGTTAGAAGCTAAGGAATGAAGCGGCAGAAACCAATGCTTCTGCGCGATCTGTCGTATGGTACGATTTTTAGAAGTGGGCTCGAATTCGCGAACTATTCACGAAACTTTCCTGCCCCTGCTTGGGAAATTTTGTTTTGACGAATCCAGCGGTTTGGAACGTTATTAGCGGCTCCTCTAGTCCCTGGACCTCTGTATGTAAATCACTTAGCCAGGAGCTTAAATCTGCACCTGGTCCCTTTGCCTTATTGAAGGGTGAGAGGTCAGAAGTATTCTGCACGGGATCTCGCACTTCCCGTCTCCCCTTTAATCATTCAACCAGGTTCCAAATTCACGATAAATTATCATCAAATTGGAACTATATTGTACCGACCATTCCCGTCGCTTCCATTGCTGACCATTTCCTGTGATTTTTAATCTGGAACTGCTTTACTTAATGTTTTACAGCATGACCTTCCGGTGTTGAAAATACACCCAATTTCCGACTCACTTCAGATGTCTGGTACGATATCTCTCCAAAGCAAACGTATGTAACAGACATTGGCTGCGTGTTTCACCACTATCCTTGAACGAAACCCATGGGGTGCCCTCGGGAGGAATAACCTCGTATGAATCCGAGGCAGAAGGGTTTTTTTTATCCACTGCACAGGTTTTTGTTGCAGCCCGGTATTTCTTCCGGAATGCAGGAGGTACCGCGAGCACAAGCTCGAGTATCAGATATGGCTGTGTGGGTCTTCGCCAGTGGGATCATACAAGAAGATAAGGTGACTCAAGAGCATTTGCTTGATTTGGAAGCCTGTGAATTCACAGCCGTCCTGGATATCCTGCCACTTTACTAAACTTCGCATTTGGTGTTTCGCGTTCCTCGTAGAACAAGTCGAATATTCTAACATTTGTGTTCAATACTCATATTGAAGTCGTGAAAATAGGAGGCGCAGTCTAATAGCTTTATCGAGGCTTTATCGAGTTGCTTAAGAACATGATAAACGAGAGGTTCAGCTGGGTTCCAGGTGAGTATCCCGTCAAAACCAAATTGATATGCAAATGAGTGTATTTGTCGAGGCCACATTATACTTTTGTGACAATCACTGTGTCACCTTGAGCAAAAATCCAAGTCGCTATTTTGTGTACGATTGAATCGGTCTCTGCACTCTTCAGTCTCCATCTAACTTCCCATTTTAGGTGGTTCGTCAACTCTCGTCCTGCCTCATTTGGTACTTTGAAGTAACCCACCTTGTCTTATATCTAGCAATGAGGTTGCCTCGGTTTAGCTCTCGGTGTGTCTCTATAGCGCTCTCTTATTCATTTACGTGAATCCTCCATTTCTTTCCTTTTCAGACCAGGCATCCTCGACCGACGCAGAGTCTGTTCCCAAAACTCCCCTGGAGTCAGCGATCGCTCTGAAGAACCGAGGGAATAAGTTTTTCAAAGCGGGACAATATGCTAAAGCCATACAGCTGTACGACGAAGGCCTTGAAGTTTGTCCAGAAGATGCCGTACAAGTTAGCAGCTTTGATTACGTTAATCGTTGTGACTAATTTTAAGTTTTTTGTATCTTTAACCTGTGTCGTGTGGCTTCTTATACACATTTTCATCATCATAGATGGCAGCATCAACTTTGACACTGGTCCTTCGCTGCCTTTTACCTATGAAATAGTTTTTTTGCTTTACTCATCTATAACCGACGAAATTGTCAATGATGATGATTCACTCTTACTGGCGCTTGTCAACGGGGCGTACGCTAATGTTCGACCGTAAACCGGTGGCTTTCATCATTACAATTCGAAGCGCGTAGCCGATCTGCTTGTCATGATGTGGCTGCTGGCTATGTATGAAGGCATATGTTCTTGTGTACCCGCTGTTTGTTAGTCTTGTCGGAAGATACAGTTTATTTCAGAAAGCCCTGTAGTGCGACACCAGTCGACGGACTGATGGGCCTCATACTGCTGTCACAAGCATCCCAGCTTACTTTCCTGCAGAAGAATGTGTTGGCTCCAGTTATGTTTTGAAGTACCGCTGCCTGTGGACGACGAGCAGCGGTAAGACGGGTACGGCCGCGTTTTACCTCCCCGTACTTCTCCAACTTTGTGGTCGATAATATCCTAAAATGGAATGGCAACGTAACAGAAGTGTTGGACTTCTTCGCCTCTTTATGGAGCTCTTTATTTAGGGTTCTCAGGTGGCATCGCTCTGATTGGTAGTTTCACTCAAAGGAGACAGGATATCTTAGATTGGCAAGCATTCGGTGTTGAACGCTTTGATTTGTACGTTTCTTCGCCAAAATTCAAGTTTCTGTTTGAGGATTGGCACGGTCCTGCACCTGTATTCAGGTTGGGATTGTGGCGTACAGAATATACTCTATCTCTTGAGCTCTATTAGATCACAATTAATCACCAAAGACAGAGCAGAGTGCTGGTTTGAAACTCTTATGGAGATATCGTGGTGTTCCTTCTGTGCAGTGTTACAATTGGTGCCGTCTGGATGTGAGACTTAGCCTTTGTATTGATGGTGTCCGTCCATTGAGTCTCTTAAAATTGTCGCTTGCGTCGCACACATCTGGTATCAACCGTCACCAACGTTGGTATGTCACGGTATTGGGTGCTGAGTGAGATTTTTTGGCAGAACTTGTGGCTGGAGCAATTTTTATGTATGCCTACCTAGCGTCTACGATATCTTGCCTCGCTTGCGAATGCTCAGTGTGGCTCAACGTAGAAACGAAATGAACAAAACTTAGCCTGGCGAGCGGGGTTGAAGAAGATGAAGTCGAATCTCAAGATTCTAACCGCCGCGGGTTAGACAACTTAGAGGATATGGCTCAAGTCTAGAAAGGTAGAAAAAATCTTCAAAATATTTCTGTTGTAGCCTGCTAGTGCTCACGGATGAGAAAAACGACCATTCACAAGAAGAAAAATCACCAATACCCTTGGACAATAAAATTCTGATCACTAAACTTGTAGTCAGTCGAATCTGGATCATCAGTCTGCATCAGATAAGCTTGACCAACAAGGACAGTTTTGCTAGTTCGCCCTTTCCCTCCACAACAAAACTTATCATATGGTCAGTTCTCTGGTTGTTATCTCCCGGCCTCTGAATGTATCCGAGCGTTGTACCTGGGATCTATTCTCTTGCCTCCATGATGTTTTTGTAACTAATGCACTCGTTTGTAGTTACACTTGGGGTGTGCATGTGCACGACCATGATGTGATCAAACCTGTATGTGCGGACAGCCAATAGGTATGCTAGTCTAAAAGGTTGCTTATTACCAAGCGGTCTGGCCCTTCGGTAGAGGAATCCTAAATTTGTAAGAAAAGCGTAAGTAGTCGAACTCAGTTAGCAGAGATAAGATTCAGGTATTATCTCCGGAACTTATGCTTCGGTTACTGTAAATTTTCGAGAACACCAAAATGGGCCAATCCACGCATGCACACGGTGAACTGAATTAACATATCTTAAAATGGGCGGTAAATGCACCTCGAGCTAAAGAGGAAGTTTAATCGTTGGTGTTGGTGATTGGACACAGTGTAGTACTGTACCATGTTAATCCATTGCAGTGAACCCCACATGTAGATAACAGGGAACAAACACCGTTTGGCCAATATTTATCTGACAACTTACTCATGTGAATGCTTTTCTGTATGTACAACTCAGTGGTGCAGCTGTCTTTCAGTTGTTCTCACGGGCGTACCGCACCCCTCACCACAGTGTGTGAAGAAAGCAGATCAAACCTTTGAATGCTACTACTTTTGGAATTAGTAGCTTAAGATTAGCAGGAAGCGTCACAACAGCGTCCCCCAGATAAGATGAACTTAGTTTCGAAAAAAATTCCGTGATATCCGCAGCGCTTTTCTTGTGTGGGAGGCTACAGTAGCCTCCCACGAGGCCACGCTAGACTCTTCTTTAGGGGACAAGAAACGCCAAGGTATATACGCTCGATCCCGATTGGCTGACGCTTTGACCAATCCAGGCATGGCTTCGTTTGCTCCGTAATCAGCTCGCGACACATCCATCCACTCGATGTGATGTTCGGTTATTTAGATCGGCTCGCCTCCGGACATTTCCAATGTCAGAAGGTCCTGACTTTCCAACGTCTAACGCAAACTGGATTTTGCTAAACCTTGCTACTGCGGTAGCGTACGGTACGTCGGCTACCTGAAAATTCTTGTCCTGTATGGAATTTCGTAGTTCGTATGTGTTATGGAGTAATGTGGGACCCCTCCTACAAGCAACATCCCCCTCGCCACACAAGTTTGCTAAACGATCCACGTCTACCCTTTTTAAAAGCATGAGTGGTCCACAGAACAGCAAGGACTTACCAGTTAGGACTGAAAGGTGACGCAATCGAGGCTGTTTTATTCCCAAGGCAATCTCATCCTCCCAATTCACAGGGGTTGATGAATGTCCTCGCCGTTGTCGGTTCAGATTCGGGTAACTAACGGGCTGTCAAAGGGGTTATAGTGCCTACTACCGGCCTTCGCCCTTCCTCTTAAGTACAAGCATCCGCCAAGAGAGGATCGTTAGTAGGACTTCCTCCGGTGAAGCTGCTTGTCAGCCTCTGGAAAGTCTTCCAGTAGGATGCAAGGACAACATCCGCCTCCGAATACACTCAGGTGTTTGGAGGCATCTCTACCCCTATAAACACAGTTGACAGCGCGGAAGTTATTGCCGTCGTCGGTTGGTCATTGCTGCATTTCCCAAACTTAGGGAGGATTACACCGGCTTTACCCTGTAATGGAAGCCACTCCAACAGGACCCAGTGTTTGTCTGATAATGTTCTATTATCTCCAGTGTGTGCGTGGGCCAATGTTATTCAACTTACAGTTGCTGGAAAGAGGCCTACATGTTTACTTATTTTTTATCGTTCTCACTGGGGTTTTCGCAAGCAGACTTGATGGCACATGTCAGATGTGATAAAGTTGCTCAACTGATAAGGAATTTTGGGAGATTTGTTAACTGTTTTTCGATAACTGTGCACACGTTTCGAACGTTGACTGCGAACTTTCACCTTCCTTTAACGTCACTGAGAATGTGTAAGCATGAGATAGTTTAGTGGTTAAGGTTCGTGGTTTGAATCCAATCTCTGCATCTCACCTGCTCCTATCTAGGCTTGGGAAACCTGGCAGTATCTCATCTCTCGTGTTTCCTTCGGGCTACATGATAGCTGGGCACCTTAAGGGTGTTACAGCTGAGCAATTAGTTGTTATTACTGAGAAGTTATTGCTACTTCTCCGTGACCTGCTGGCCTGTATTGATCTTTAACAGCACAGTAGACAGACTGCAGTCTGAGTGTTAGTGGGAATTCCACTCCATATTTGGCAAGTGTTTCCTTCGCCGTAGGTCATGTCTATTTTTTGCATTTGGCAATGCCTAATTGCTCATAGTGGTTGTTGATCTTGTAGCTGCGGTCCATTGCCAGACTTCGTCCCTGAGACATTCACGCATGTGGAACTAAGTAGTTTCCAGCCACATTCCTTCCCTTCCCTCGCAGGAACGTGCGGCACTTTTCCAAAATCGTGCGGCAGCGAAGGAGAATCAACGGCAGTACGAATCTGCAATTGTGGATTGTACATCAGCCTTGGAACTTTCTCCCCGGTATCTGAAAGCCCTCAATCGTCGAGCACATTTGTACGAAAAATTGGAGCAGTGGACGGACTGCTTACCGGACGTTGTAGCCTGCTGTATTTTTGAAGAGTTCAAAAATGCGGTGAGTTCCCAAGTCTTTACTGATTCGATTCGTCTTCTAAGTCGGTCATTCTATAATTAAAAACCTGGAGGCTGTCTCGTCCTTGTAAGAAATCACCAGTGATGCATATCTCACGAATCTCCACGCAGAGACTCAAACCTGAAACTTTTCCGTTGGTAGCTGGTCACCCTACTCTTTCGTCTTGTCCGCCCGGGAGAGTGATCACTTTTCATTCATAAAGGACAAGGTGTGACCCATTCTTCGATCATGCTGTTCCTGTCACGCCCTCTGGGGGCAACTCTTCCTGGATTAACGATTATTCCAATAATTACCTTTTTGAACAGGTCAGCTCTTCGATTCATAAAGGCTTGGTAAACAATCGGTAGGTCAGCTCTTATTAATGATCCACGGACGACAAGTCTATAGCACTAAATTCGGCAGCCTTCTCAATTTTCAGATGAAAGTCCGTCAAAGGCCCTAATGCTTGTAATCGGTTAAAAACGCGTATTAAGACTTTTACATGTTGTTGTTTTTTCTCAAGTCTAGTGTAAGACATCCATCAGTTGACCTACTGAATCCAAAGCGAACTCTTCAAAGGGTTATTTCCTTTCAAACGCTCGTTATATCTGTCCTCCGTTATAGGATAACATTATCTGCATGGATCAGACCTTGAAGAAGATTGGCCAACAAAAAGCATTGACTGAATGGAACACTATTCCGCATACTTTGCCGGCAGCCGCTTTCATAAGAAACTATTTGAGGTGAGTACTTTGCTTTTCGAATACGAGATAGCTCAGGGATCACCACTCGAGCTACTGACGACCTGGTCTATAGATTGTACATACACATCTAGTTTCCATCTAGGTTGGAGCGACTTATCGACATCTTAGCCTACATGTTTCCTTCGGGTTTTATGACAGCTGTGCACAAAGGGGACGCCACAGCTGAGCGATTTTGTTTTACCTCACATTACTTCGATAACAAACTCAGAGTAGCTCGTAATGAACAACATTCGATACCATAAGAAAGTCTTGATCATACAGCTGCAGACCAGTATTCCGGCATTTTTAAGTGCACTACCCTCGCATCACACGAAGAGGTTTCACCAGTGGAAATTCCCTTGTATGGAAAATTCTTGCTGTACAATGTTACAGTCCGACTTGGGTAAACAAGCCCCAGAACACAAATGGATTGTGTACTTAATGTACAGACGCATGTAGACCATCGAATAATCTCTGTGATTGCCCACACTTTAAAGGGTGACGTCAAAAATTGATACCTGCCACACTGGGGTTTCCCGGAAGAAGGACTATTCAGTGGGGTTGATTGGAGACTGAAGTGAATAATAAGGAAGAATTGGGGAAACAGGAAGTAGATTTGTTGCTGGTCACCATTTCGCTTTTACCGTAAAGGCTTCGTGAATCCGAGTGACTAGGTTACGCGGTTGGTCTAGTTTTAGTGCAGTAGTAGTAGTCGTCGTAGTCATTCAGTTGTAACACCCTTTCGGTGCCTAGCTGCCATGCCACCAGAAGGAAGCACGAGGATTGGGATACTGCCAGGTTGCCCAAGCCTAGACAGGGGAAGTCGAGAGGCAGAGGTCAGGTTCGAACCACGGGCCTTCCGGTCAGTGAAAGCGCGCTCTAACCACTGAGCCATCTCGCTCTCGTTTTAGTGCAAACCAAGAACCACTCAGCAAGAGCTATAAGTCGGTGTCAGATGTCGCCCAAAATATTTGGCTGGTTAGCGTGGGTGGTAGGAAACGTGGGTGAATTTGAGCCGGGTTCGAGGTGTGGTTCTTCTTAACATCTAACTTCAACATACCTCTTGACTGTATTTTACAACGTTTCCTTGTTTTTTTTTCTAGTGGTAAAAAGGTTGATCTCGAGATAGGTCAGCGGTTACTGATTAAGGCTACTGACTGGATTGTTGGAACCTACTTTCAGAATGCTCCCGTTTGGAATTGGGCAGCCATGCAACATGCAAGTCAGCGTACTTCTTCCGGATTGAATGGTTACTACACCTCAAAGGACCACTGCTGAAGAATTTTGTTTTCCTTTTGGAACATTTGAGTTAACCGGAATCAAATGCATGCCGGTCGGGCTGGATATTCTATTTTATCTCTAAACTTTTAATACTAACTCCCCTCAACGGACAACGGTACGCCGCCATGTGTCAACTCAGCTAGCCAAAAACCGTTCTTCACACGCTCGCCGGCTCTACGTCCTCTGTTCTGTTCACATTGAAAGGTCTGACGATTTCCACCGCCTCGGCCTTCGATCACTATGGTGTTTACTAACTGAAAACTGTTAGTTGCCTAAATGAACTTTGACACTATGTTTTTGGTTTCTCTGGTTTATCTGCAGCGCGTTTGCTTGGGATCCGTTCCTCAAATCAGTCCCTTCAAAGAAACAAGTATCCGTAGCCAACGGCGCGGCAGATGAATCTAGTGGGAACGAAAGTTCAAACGCGCATGAAGTTGATAGCACGGACTTGGATTCCACCCCGCCTAGTCCGCCTGCGTCAACAGGACCATTCCGGGAGGCGTATGACATGCTGGAGGAGGCGTTGGATTCGTTAGCCAAGGGAGACTATGAAGCTTCTATGACCTCTGCGGCCAATTGTGTTTCCTTGTTCGAATTAGTAAGTTTTATCGCGATTGACGTGACCAGTTCGCTTCAGCTTGTTTTGTTGAGCTCGACATGGCTCAGTGGTTAAGGCGCGAACTTAGTGACCAGAAGGTTAATTGTTCTGGACCTCTGCATCTCAACTACTTCTGCCTAGACGTGTACAACTTAGCAGTATCTCAATCCTCGTGCTTCCTTCGGGTGGCATGGTACCTAGGCACCGAAAGTGTGTTACAGCTGAACGATCATTTATACATTATTCATTGTTCGGTTTGTTTCGCCCGATTTATTGCTTGCTTACCACGTACACTTGTTTAACATTAAGAAAATGATGAATTTCATTCATGTCTTCTCAAACCCATGCTATTTATCAATGGACAGTGTTCATACTTACGGGTGCAGTGATGCTCATTTCATATATGGTTGCCTTTGGGATTTGGCGAAGTGTGATTTACATCTCATTTGAGCATTCCTCCCATCCCAGCGTGACTTTCCTCATACATCCGTGCTGCTGTACGCTTTGAGACCTTCGATTTATGCTGTCATTAAAGTTCACAGGTTTAGAATTTCTGTAACTGATTGCGATTC
Organism: Opisthorchis felineus; assembly: GCA_004794785.1. NCBI lineage: Eukaryota > Metazoa > Platyhelminthes > Trematoda > Opisthorchiida > Opisthorchiidae > Opisthorchis > Opisthorchis felineus. Next base: position 786,742 of record SJOL01008619.1, read on the forward strand.
GGCTTTCGGGCATCTTATTTGCCAGCCGAATTCACTTGCTCGTGCTTGAGTCATAAATAGTTGTCGGATTCAGTTTTGCTAATCTCTGAGATTTACACATTTCTCGTCCTGTCTGTCTGCTGCACCCGTAAGGTGTCGGGCTCTAACTGTTGTATCGGCAGTTCACGCCGACCAACCACGGAGATTATGCGATTATGATTCCGTAGAAACGCTAAGAGCACTCCGTATTGCTTTATACGATTTGGGCTGTGATCTGTGTCATAACTTTTCGCACGTTGCTGTCAGTGGCTAGAGCGCGAATTTACTGACCGGAAGGTCCGTGTTTCGAACCCGACCTCTGCCTCTCGAACTCCCCTGTCTAGGCTTGGCAACCTGGCAGTATCCCAGCCCTCGTCCTTCCTTCTGGTGGCATGGCAGCTAGGCACCGAAAGGGTGTTACAGCTGAATGATTATCTTTTTATCTTATTGTCAGTTTTGTGTACTTTGTTTTTCTGCTTCAATAGTGTTGTCAGGTAGATAGTCGTTGAGTTTATTTGGAACTGTGTATTTTCTAGTCGAATGCTGTTCACACTTAAGTGAGACAAGGTAAACCAGCTTCAGAACTGTTTCGAATATGTGCTTCCCGGAACCATGTACACACGACGACTCTGTGGATTGTCCGCGAGGTGTGATGCATTTCCAAAAGTGGTAGGGTGCATGAAAGATCATGGGTTACCTTCTGGGGCTTCGATGACCTTCGATAACTTTGTATCTCCGTTTTTTTTTTGCGTGCTAGACTCACGGGGTTTGCCAGCCGTTAACTATGCAACCTTCCTGTAAATGCCTTCTAGCGTACTCCACCACCATCTGAGCCGATTTGTGGTTTAGGTTTTTGCACGTGTGTCGCTGTCGTTAGTTTGTCGTCCTCGCAGACTGTCTCTTACCATTAATCATCTCTTTTTTTGCAATTCATGTGTTTGTAATAAAAGAAATAATCACTATCACGGACTGGGAACATCCCTAAATTTACTTTCCTAGTCCAGCCCACCTGTCGGATAGTACACTGCAGCTGACATAGGTAATAATTGGGCGCTAAGCGAAGAACAATAGTTCGATCAGCCTGACAGGCACTGTGCCCCCCCTGTTGGATGATGGGTTCACTTTCCAGATATTGGTGCAGTTGCGACAATCCAGTCCAGGAGATTGCTTATTAGCTTTTCATAATGTGTTCGGCTGAGGCACTTGATTATATGAGCGCAGTGAGACTTCCTGCAATGAGTAGCTTCTTGTGCTCTTCCACATCACATGACAAAGCATTGCTTGTTATGACTACCCGTGGAATTAGGATTGATTAGGATATACCAAGAATTATTCAGACGGGTTTTGATTACACAGCCCAATATATACCTCAGGGCCGCCATATTGAACGCCATTGTACGGATTAAATAGAGCGCCATTCTAGTTTGCTGGTGCAGTTAAACCTTCACCAGCTGGCAATCCTGATACAGCATTCTGTATAGAACCCAGTCATTTCGGTAATCAGTTGGTCTTTTGGAGGGGCGAGATGGCTAAGTGGTAAGAGCGCAAATTTACTGACCGGAAGGTTCGTGGTTCGAACTCGACCTCTGCCTCTGCCTCTCGATTCTCCCTGTCTAGGCTTGGGCAACCTAGCAGTATCCCAGCCCTCGTTCTTCCTTCTGGTGGCATGGCAGCTAGGCACCGAAAGGGTGTTACAGCTGAACGATAATAATAATAAATAATAATGGTTTTTTGATTCGCTGTTTACACTGGGATAAGTTAACTGACTTTCTGGCCTTATTCTATTACGCTTATCGTGATTTTTGCAGTGGAAACAAGCAGACTGCTTTCGGATCACGGTTTCTGGCCAGCAGCCCTTATTCCTTGTCGTTATACGTGGGAGAGCACCACACTGTTACTGGCTAAGACTGGATGTCATCGGGGTGCTCATTTTTAAGACAGTGGTGACCGATGTGTGACACGTATGCACCATACTCCCTCATTTCTTTGCATCAAGTGGATACATGGCTATCCTCATTGCAGCAAACTTTGTCCCCTGGCCGCTTGGTGGCCCTGAATCCTTATTTATGTTATCTCGAGCTCGAGATGTCTCAGCAGTTAAGGTACGAAGTCCGTGATTCGAACCCGACCCCGCAATCTCAACTGGTCCTGTCTGGGCTTGGGCAATCAGGCAGTATCTTAGCCCCTGTGCTTCCATAGGGTGGCATGGCAGCTATGCACTGAAAGGGTGTTACAGCTGAACGATTGTTATTCATATTTATTTTTATCTTCATTTTCTCCGTTTGTTCGTTAGAATGTGGAGGTTTTACGCCAGATACAGTGCACTACCACGGAAGGTGCTCGTTGTCGTATGCTATGTGGAAAATTTACGGTGAATGTTCGATGGTAAACGGTCTCGACAGAAGGATGGTGTGATAAGCAATCGGAGATGCACCGAAAACACTCATTTTCCCTAACATACTTAAATATTGGTAGCTCAGGTGAGTTCATTGGCTTCAACTGCCACCTCATCAAAAGCCAATAAACTCAGCCGGGCTACCGGTATTTCGACATTGCAAACAACTACTAGCGTTGTACGGTCATCGATAGGAGACTTTTGCCTACCGACAAGCGTCCACATGGCAACAGGTATACTTCCTCCATGAATGTCTCCGTAAATATGTTCTATCACAGCGTTACCTACAGATTACCGCAAAATCACACTTCCTACGCATCTGGGTGGGTCAAAGCGTAGCCACTCCATCTATTTGGTGTTATACTCGTACGGCTAAATGTTGTAATAAGGTTATCCCAGCATTATAAAATCATTCTCTGTTGAAAAAACAGGCAGGCTTTTGTTAAACTCCGCAATGGAAACACTTTTGCCACAAATGCGGGTCTTTTTGGTCTTTCATGCGGTGGTGCCGAATTAATGACTGTCCAGAAGGAAAAGCTCTGTTTTTCAGTGTATTGATTTTTTCCATGAATAAAAACTGGTTTTTGTGAGAGGAGGCAATTTACTAGCTTTCGTTCATTATTGTACCGTCACCTGCAGTTGGTGCGTGCTCGTTCGTATTCATCTGTGCAGTCGATCCAAATTATTCATCTCTACAATCAGGACCCAAAATTAGGTCATTTAGTCCTATTCCCAGGACTATTCTGTTATCGCGTTACCAGAAATTGTAGGCTGAGACTGAAACGTCCCTTGATGTTCAGTGTGGGAACTCATCACTCATGCTCGGTCGGTTCGATACAACTGGTTGATAACAACGGAAGTTTCGGAAAAGTACCCGCTAGTCGACGGTCAATTCCGACTCCTTTTGGATAATTCCCATTGTTTCTCATTATTTCAATCACGTGGACCGGGGAATATTTGTGTCAGACTAGGAGGACTGGTCAGAGAGGGAGAGAGAGAGAGTAATGCAAATACAGATTTTACAATGTCGCAAGTGATCGGAGATTGTCCGTCGCGCTTCGTAAACAGGGATTGCTGACAGGTGGATCAATCGATCAACACAACTAACACAATTACTAAGTCGTCATTCGTGGACAGGTTCGCCCGCTCAGACGTGGTAAATCATGTCCACTCAGTGTAAGCTGATGGACTAGTGGTAACGCACTCATTCTGTTTGTCAGACGCTTTGAGTTAATCTTCCGACATGACTGGAGTATGTGCACTACTAAGGGCAGGACTTGAACCCAGTGCTTCCACGCTTTTGTGTGAACTAAGCAGAATACCCTTGTCTGACAGGAGTGGACTTTTCAAACAAGAGTGCTGTAGATACGGAATCTGAATTCTTGCTACTGCTCACAACTATCCAATGTGCCATGGTTAATAACGGTGAAAGCATCTTCTCAGCCTAGAAGCACTATCAACGCAAACCCATACTGCTCTTTTAGTGTATGGCTTGACAACAAAACCAATGCTCAATGCAGCCTCATTGAAAGATCCTTATGGTGCTAGTCGACTGTGGATAGTATGTGCATGCTCGTCAAGTTCGAGAGGAGGACGAAAGCACCACCAAATCTCCCGAAATATAGTCATCAAGTGATGACGGACTCCACTGAGTTAAAAACCTGTCATGCAGCTCTCGGGTACTCATGCGCTATCGTGAGGATTTTAGGATACTCAGCAGTGGCTTGCCTCGTTTCAATAATTCCTACACCCTGTCAGCTTTTGTCCGTTCTGTGCGATCAGCAGAAATTTATTTGGCGAGTTATATCTTGTGAGCGTGTAACACAGCCATTGTCAGACTGAGTACGAGGTCCCTTCACTTGCTACCATGCTGACCAAGTCACTAATACTCCACTAATTTCCCACTGTTTCTCATCCAATGTGCTTTTTTCAGTATAGGGCCTAAGGTCATTCCTTCTTCTCGGTTGTTGGTCCAATTGTTTAAGGTGAAAATAATATTGGTGGTCATTCGTGTTTTTCGAATGTAGGTACGAAGGCTTCGGTGCGGTTTCCAAATGTACGAAAAACTTTCAAGGGTAGGACTTCACTGAGAATCCAGATGCTTATTTATTCTTACTAACGAATGACTCTATACAAATGAGTAAGGTGATCTTGACGGTCTTCAAACGCAAGCTGAAACGGGTTCACAATCATTGATGCAAGAGCGCGTCCATGAATCTGTGCTCCTTACAGCCTTTAAATCCCTCCATCGTTGAAAACTACTGTCTTGTTTAATTAGCCAAACAAAAATGGATGGGTAATTCCGTCCTTTACGCGAATAATTGTTGTCGCAATATTGTAGAAATCGAATATGTCGTATTTTTGTCAGATTTTGTCCTCATTCCACTGATAACACCAACCCCCCCATAATTATTGAGGAATTAAACTGTCGTGCATCTCGGCGGCTACTCCCGCAAGAGATCGCTCCTCACCTTTCGGATGTTTCTTGAGCTAAACGGCGTAGAAGGCGTTGACAAGTACTCCGAATATAATAATAAACTTTGGGTCTTTACGATCATCCTCCTTAGATAGACTAGAATTTGTTGATCAGCTTAGTTTCCCCGATCGGAAATACCTCAGTACACACCAGGCCATCTCCAACTAAAGATCGGTTCACAAATCTTTCGCGAGTTGCCAGTGGATGCACTTTCACAGGGGAACGATTAAAGGGCGATTGAGATCGGTTCCCAAAGAACTAATCCGGCTTGTGAGTTCCCTCTCTATTGGGATTTATCAGCTGAACCTAACAAGGGTGGCCACAATAGGCGCTGGTTGACAGCTCACACTAACCGCACACCTACCGCATTTCCGTCCTCAGCGGCCGGAAGATTTGTCCACTAGATCTTCCCGAAAATCGATAAGTTCAGAATAGATCACCCAACTAACTCACTCACTAGCTGGTCAGCTGAGCACTCCAATAATTTCCCTGTTCTACTAGTGTGTCATGACGAACTGTGCATAGTCTATACCGACCGTAGCGAACTTTTAGGATTCTCAGCCGTTTTCGGTTCTTTCGTTCTCATCTATTTTTTTGCTTCTAGTAGCCCGCCATTTGTAAAACTAACAGGTATAGACATGCTGACTGGGTATGTCATGTTCAGCAACCACACTTTATGAGTTTGCCTCACTGTCTTCTGTGGGTATCGCTTTTGCCCGAAACCGAGCGAATTCGAACACCTTTTATTGCATTGTTTTTATGTTTGGTTGCTTTTGCATCATCTTCAAAAATGACGTGCTTCCTCTGTTGTCGCTGTTAGATTCAAACCAAGTACATACACAGTCCTTGAAAGATTTAATCATGCTACCATTAACGGGAACTCAGAAGAAAGAAAGCAAAGGCATGTACTAGCTAACTGTGGGATCTTCACAAAATTGTCAACACAGAGTATAGGACAGTACTAGGATTATCGTAATTCTATTTGGGGTGCAGTTGGTGCTCGCTCATGTGGAGCACGAAGCGATTATCCACAGTCTCCCTAGACATGGCAGGTTGAAACAAATGGTACGCGTCATAACCCACAAACATTCTGTTTTGCTAGTTTTTGATAACTGTATGGAACCATACTCCTCAAACTGGTTTCTCCGACAATTTCGCAGGCTTTATCAAATCCTACTCCACCAGAGTCATCCAAGCCGACAGCCGATGGCGATGAACCCAATGACAGTGCCACCAAACCGACGTCAGCTGGTCCGATCAATGGCCTAGACGCGGGGGAGACCGTGGAACCAATTCCAGCGGAATCTCCGTCCACGAAACCGACGGCTGATCAGATAGCAAAAGCAAAAGCGGCGTATAACAAAGCGAAACTTCTGCACGCGACCTACCTAGCTTTGTCTGGCCGTGCAGCGGAGGCCAAGCAGCAGTTTCAGAGCGTTTTTGCCGAGGGATCTGGTGCGGATATGGTGGTGCGAGTGAATGCACTGATCAAGTCAGCTTGTTTGTCTATGTCAGTAGATCAGGTGGGTCTTTCCGATCGATTTTCTTGTGCCACTGTAGCCGTTCTAACCATTTACGCGAGCAAATGCTTGCTGAAAAGGAGGGTTTATTATGTGAACTGCCTATGAGTATGATGGCCCTGTTCTTATGAATTAGCAACCCGTATTCCTCATTTAAGGGGTCCTGAACTCCAAATTCGTGCAATGTGTTGAGAGAATAACTCCATCTCTATCAAACTGACTTGTCATACCTCCGTGTTTTCGATTTTCACTTGACGATAAACTTCAAGGGGGTAAACATCCCTCCACATCCCTTTGACAGGCAGGCATGGTAAATCGAGTAAAGATGGCGCATCCTATTGGTAAAACCCAAGGGTGAGCACGGATATCACATAGTCGGATTGTATCCCAATGTGGAAGCCACAGCAATACTCTACGAGGTAGCTCTTCAGGTCCACAATAAAAATTCCTCGTTAGCCGCGAAATGTGGTGCAGTTCTCCCTAAGGCTCTTGGTATTATTGGTATCTCTATCCCCGCAGGGATAGAGGTTGACTCTGTCCGGCTATGTGACTAGCATCTGACTAAAAATTCATCGCCTCTTGCAGTTCAAAGCAGTATAGATCGTTTCAGTTCAGGTGTTCAGTTCGGCGCATTTGTCGCCATCACACGAGTGTGAGATTTGATGGATCGATGTTAAACTGCGCTGCATAATCTTACCTGCAGTCTAATAAGAGCATGTACCACTGTGTCCCTGTTGTTTCCGCTGCTGCCGTTTTTAGTAAGTCGATTTCAGTGTTTTTTGCTCAAATACACGTTTCCACTTCTCCACTACTATTCTTCACTTTGGAGAGCAAAGTGCGTCCATCTCACGTGATTTCTCTGTCGTTCGAGTTAGTTCCTCCGATTGTCCGTGAGCCCGATGGATTACTTTGAATGAATAGTGCTCTGTCCGGGCTCTATTCATTAGGCGTTGCGATGAATGACTGGACGAAGCGTGGGTGTGTTTTGTCTCCTTTTTCCTGAGGAGGGTGATTTTTAGGTAAGCTTCTTGTTGCCGATGTCACCCCAAGAACTAACACCACCTCTGTGTTTAACTAAAACAGAGCATTTCTAGTTTTCCATGAATTAAAGGATCGGTTGTAGTTGCTGCCTGTCCCGGACTGTTTCTCCATCTTTACTACCGTCGTTTTAAGACCGCGTTGTTGGATGTGTTGCATCGTCGGGTTTTCGTTCGTAAGTCACACCGCATTTTTCACACAGTTCATACGGACGCATTTAAGTGAGAGTTCTCTGGCATCGATTTTCGATACCCAACTATGGTTGATGGAAATACTCTATGGCTCACGACTGTTTGCTCACTATAGCTGATGAGTAGAATACCAGAGCAGCACAAGGTGGTCGCCAGTTGTTTGTTTCATGGTCTGCTCATCCCGAGTTATAGAGTCATTGAAGTAGATTGCGTTCATTTTATTTCAGAGCGATTCAATGATGGCGTCTAGATAAGAGTGTGTCAGGTGGTTGTCCCCACAGAACTGCTCCAAATCACACCGTTATGCGCCTATAACGCACTTTTCCCAGTCTGTGTTTGGGATGTCATTTACCGTTGACCTTTTTTCATGCATTTTTATTGCCGTCTAAGAAGCGCACATTTCCCCTCATCGCAGAATCATTTCAAGAGAGGCCCACTAAAATTCGTCCTTCCCGGGAAAGGACCCACAGAATAGAGAGTGGGAAAATGGAAGAAATGTGTTATGTAGAAAGCCTGGATGATTTGTTCCTCCTTCCGAGTGTTGTACGATTTGTACTTGAATTGATATGCAAGATCGACCGGTTCCTTGTTACTTTTGAATGCAGGTGGCTGTAGTCTTCTTCACACATGAGATCCAATGAGAATAAACTGTGGCACTTGAGTAATTTTTATGATGCTCCAGGTCCTCTTTTACAATGGACTGAAAGTTCAGACACCGTTATGATCTTTGGTAACATTATCGCTTAAGTACATAGGCTTAACACTGATGGGTCCCAATTGAATGGTCGTCTTAGATTGCATACGGACGCCTGTTACAGGTGTGCGCTCATCACAGACTTTTCTTTACAGTCCCACGTTCCTAAATAGTGTAAATCGTTTGCTCACATGAACCAGCTCCAAATCCAAATGGTCTTGCGCTCCGCTTGTCCGATGCGATTTTACTTGTTCTTCCTATCCTGAGTACAGTACACTGGAGTGCCGTTTCAGTAAATAATTGTTCGGCACCGCAAAAGATACTGATTTCATGAAATTTCATCAGCTAATTCATCCGTATATAAAGCTATAAATATAAAGTGCTGGCAGGTCCAATCGCCCACTGTACTCGATTTCCTTTGATTCTCATTTTGATTTACCATGTATCCTTTGGTCATCGCCGTCGATCTTTCACACAATGAAGTTCCTATGATCCTTTGATACACTATGGGAAAAATTGCTAGCGCTCTGCTGTGTTTACCGACCTTTCGCTGCCATACCACCTTCCCCGACTATTCCGATCCTATACGCTTTGTTGATTTGGACGCAGTGCTTTATTTTCATTCGATCTGGTGAGTAGTCTGCGATCGTTCGCATCTAGGACCACATTGGAGCTTGTAACTGCCTTATTTCGGCCGCCACAATGCATTCGAAGAGTGAAGTACACTGTGACGAAGTTTCGTTTGTACAGTACGTTTTTTTTTCGTGTTTTTTTTGTAATTCGGTTTCTCTCGACTCCCTCTGGAAAGTGACCGCCATCAGTTAGTCTTTTAGAAGGAAGACGAATGTGGTTTGAAAAGTCGCTTTCATATCCGACTGTATGAATGGCGTTTTCCGGACCACTTCCTTGTGAGTATAATAGTCAATCATTAGTGTTGTTGTTCTCACTGACCCATCCCAAATACCGAGTCATTTTACTTCACTCCGGTTTAGACTTCAGGAAACCTGCCTTGTTTTGCACCTCTCCCATTCCCGAATGGCACTGTTCTTGCTCCTGGTGTGCAAGCAACCACTCGAACTATGAATCTTTTCCTCTGTTTGTCTGTGTTTTCCAACCGATAGAGTCAAAAGCCGACTCAGTTGTTGAGGGGTTGGGCGTTTTACAGATGGACGAAATGGGTATAGTTGCGAGGAGTGTGGTAATTTGAAAACTGTAGCTTGAATTTGAATTAGAGACCAGTAAGACGTGAAGATTGAGAAGGCAAGCTTCGTAGAGTGCATATTTGCTCTTTTTAGTGACGGTGCAGTACATCGGATGCCTCGTCCGGATGCCGTTTTGGGCGTCGCGAAGAGGTCACTGTTGGTTCTTTTGTTTCGTAATGGCAAGCAATTGCTAAGATTAAGCCCCATAACGTTTGTTGTAACGTAACTTCAGGTCGAAGCGATTCTTCCTTGTGTTACAGAGAACTGTTAAACCGTCTTCGCCCATTTATCTCTTTTGGCTTCTCTCTTACACTTGTTCTCTCATTGTTGATAACAACGACCTGTGATGTTTTTTTTAGAAGAAAATATTCTGCATTCGTCATTGGTAGGCAGTTTACTCCAATGGCTTTCTTTCCTCCCCTCGTCAAACAGGATCTTGCTGCATGTTTATATGATTTCCAAACTGCTCAAAGTGCTTGTCCCGAGTGCCCAGATGTTTACTTGCATCGTGGCCAAATCAATTTGCTAGCGGATCAGCTGGATGAGGCTTTACACGATTTAAACACTGCTGTGAAATTGAAGCCCGAATTCTCCATTGCACAGGTAAGCATGTGCGAAATGTTTGACGCGCTCCGAGTTCAACTATTTCGGTCACGTGTTGCACACCGTTTTATTTAGCATCTCATCATGTTCATTTGAGGATCTTGACTTCCGATCACGTGACCTATACCAGTTCACCCTGGTATACTGCTTTAACTGCCTGTAGCGATTGGTTGATAACGGGAATTTCCGATCACAAACAGCGACGACCACACTGAGGTTGCTTACTTATTTATTTTCTGACTAACTGTTTTCCGCCTTGCAGTTAAACGTGCACTGCGGAAAACTGGACGATTTATCTTGATATGCTTATAATTTTAACAAGCCTTGTGACCACAGAATATGCGCAAAAAATTTGATGATGCCTCTATCTTCCATGTGCCTCAGCCTCTTGAGCTCCATGTACCACGTGGCCTGTCTCACTATCCGTGCTAAAATTTAACTTGTAGTCTACCCCCACTTCTGAATAAATTACTTGCACATCTTTAGTCCGATGCTTACGTACGTGTATCTCTCAGACATGACTAAAGTCCACCTGGCATTCCTGGAAAACGATATGTGGGGATAGACCACTGTAAGTTGAATCACTCACTTATGTGAGTTCCAAATCGATGTTAGTCTGAACTTCAGACAACCTTTGAATAGAGCTCTCGGTTAGAATTTTCTTTAGTCAATTTGGAGAACTACGTGTTCCTGATGAACCCCGTACAGAGCGAAATCGACATTAGGTCGTCGGCGAATCAATCTTCCCATACTGCTAATAGGCAATAAAAGTAGTTTGCGCTCAGTTGAGTCTTCTGACGCAGTCACCGGAGATAGCTATTGCAGTTGTTGCTGTTGTTGTCTGCTTGAGATGCAATACTCATGTTTCGGGGAGACATTTTCTGGTTTTCCACATCGTTGATTTGCCACATCATCAACATTGACAGAAACCCCAGATGAGAACACTGTTGCTTCACTGCCGCACGACCATGTCAATTCATTTGAATGAAGCCTTATAATGGAAAGAAGAGTAAATGGGACAGGGATGCTTGCTATTAAAGAAGGTTAGTAGCTCAGGTAGTGTGGTTGATGGTTGAGCTGTCCGCTTAAATTGGCGCTTTTCTTCGTACGGCAGTGAAGCATCGGCCTTGAACACTGGTGTCATGCTGTCGATGATGATGATGCGCTTTTCTTCCAGCCGTTTCGTCATCAGTCAAGTTTACATCATGAGCAAGTAATGGTCCAGCGTACGTTCGCACAACGATGTGCCGCTGCCTAACTCCACACTTATGGTGTTAAGTCGATTGGTGACGTAACGTTAGCGGGAAAGTCAAGCACGGTGAAGAATTCAACCATCGACTTATTGCAGGTAACACCGCTGGATGGAACAACGCGTGATAATTCCCAATGATAAGTATTATTTTTTGTTATATTGGGATTCATTTTCGTGTTAACGTCTTCTACTTCTTCACTGTTCTTATTCGAGTTCGGCTCATTGACACAAAACTTGCGCGTTCGTAATTGCTTAGTTGGCCGAGACCATTACACAGGTTCACACTAGTACGCCAACGTTACGGATATGCAAGAAGTCAGCTGAGGCGTCCTCCAAAAAACGAATCAACACAGTCTACAACGCACATTTGTTTCCTACACGACTAAGATTTCATTTGTCCTGCACAAAAGACGTGCAGAGAAAGTTTTTCCTATTAATCATCCCTCCTAGGAAACAAGACTTCCATCGAGAAGTGACGTTTTGGGTGTCCGAGAAGTTTCTTCGGGAAGAATTTTGTATGCGTTCAGTCAGCCACCAAGAATTTAACCGTGAAGTTTTTGGTGTGATATCAATAAAGGGCGTTGCCCAGCTGATAAGCCATAATAGGTTTTTAGTGCGTCAGCGGCGGTTGGAACCCCGGACGCTTGTGCATACTTATGACAACACAAACGGTTTGCGCAAAGCTGGATGTGCCACTGCGGGTGAGCATATGACTATGATGTAATCTCAAGGGAAGAAGATCGGCAGACGATCTCGTAGCTATCGATCGGCTTAAGCATGACAGCACTACAATAAACCTTAGATCCGCGTTACACAATAAGGTGGCTGTGTCATTCGCCAACTCCTTTGCATTTCAGTATAGTAGCGCACTTCCCCCGTGCAATGCAATACAGTCATGTCCGTCGGGCATTGTACGCGACGAGTCGTTTCGGTTACCATGGTTACACAGTACATGTGCAGTGGAGACATTTTCACCTGTCGGGAACTGGAACGAACTCACTTCAACTTATCTGTCGGCGTTTCGCAACTGACATAGTATGGGGTGCCTGATATCCCGCAAATCCTATTTTGCCCATGCGCACTTGAGTCCACAAATTGAGCAACCCCACAAGCTTCCCGGTGTTTGGTGTTGATGCCCTCGTCCAGAGTCGCCTGAAACTAGATTGTTTACGTTCGAGTGTCGCAACCCGCTGAGTTTCGAGATGCGCTGCATCTACTTCTATGGTCTTTCTCCAGTTATATTTGCCCAGCGTTAGACTTTCCCATGATCTGGACTCAAAATTAGTGTTTCTTAAACTCACCTGAAACTTGTCGCCATATCCTAGTTTGGTCTTTCTCGGCCTCTCAGGCCATTCTTCAACTTCCCCTGTAACGGTTGTTTAGGAACACGATCCGACACAATGCGTGCCCTGAGCAGCACAGCTGATTGTGGGTTAAGGTATTCTCCCACACATTTTCGGTTTCGGAAAAACTTGAGTATTTGAGATCCGGTCTGTGCACACCCTTCCGCTTGTGCTGCAAATGAAATCGATCGAGGATTCGGACATGACACCTATGTACCGTCGATGTCTCGCTACCGTACAGAAGTGGAGAAAATATGACAGCACACTACTCGTGGTACATGTATGTATATGAATTGTAACGTTCTTATATAGTTCGAGTTAAGCACGAAAGGAAGATTACATTCAGATTAGGTACCAGCACTGTGTAAGACTAACATCGTGCGTGCACTAGTATACACGGCAGAAAACTGCATGTCGTGCTCATGCTCTAAAAACTCTCCTTTTTTGTTCGGTCACCCAGTCACTTCAATCGAGTACTCATCAACTGAACTCAAATTTATAAGTACTGGTTTCATCACTTAGTTTCTACACCCCAGCTTCAAGAATCGGAAACTTTTACTGAAAAGCTTCTATCCTCTGTCCCAGTGTGACCACAGATATTGACCTTACATTACTGTACGCTACGTGCACGTACGCGGCTAATCAGTCCACGAGGCACATATTCATTCGGTCGCTACACGTAATGTCGGTCTGAATTATCAACACACCGGTTTACTGGAAACCACTTAACAGTATGCGACGGCAAATACTGTATCTTGGATAAACAAGGGCGTCTAGACTTACTTCATCTATGTGGTATTGAGGAGAATGTTGGTAACTCAGGTAGCTTAGATGGTCGTTGGCTTGTTCGCTGAGCTGGGCAATTTGATTGCACACGTTTCTTCAGAAATCGAGATGACATCGCCGGTGCGTTCTTAAGGAGCCTGGCGGTTGTCTGACGCTACGCGCCACTGCGTCCCATAACAACGCACTGATGATGTCATCTCGATTGGTGATGAAACGTCTGCAATCAAATCACCCAGCTCAGTGAACACACCAACGACCATTTACTTCATCCACCGAATATGGTATTTTGTTTGTTCAACCGAAGACTGGTGACTAGCTGGGCTATTCTGTAGAATCTCCGAGTCATAGTGTTGTGAATCATTTCCGTGCACTTCTAACAACCACGTTTTTGAAGTGCCTTCCATTCTTTTTTCCCTTTCGTTCTCAATTTAAGGCTCAGCGATTGTACACACTTTACAGAAAAGCCCTTAGCGATTCGAATTCTGAGCGGGCGCTCAGTCGGGTGCAAGAGTTTCGGAGACTTTCACAGAAATACCCCAATTGTTTGGAAACACATTCCTTATTTGCTCAGGTAAGTGTGTTTCGTGCTGGCTTGTCTATGATCCTCTCATGATCTTCACTGCTATGAACAGCTAACATCCGGTGTTTTACTGTCCCTGTCTGAAAAGACTGTTTGGAAGACCCGGAGAAATGTGCTCTCTTTTAAAGTGGACGCAGTTGTTAAAATAAACTCGAAAGGATCCTCCAAAGGTTTTTTTCTTGGCATTGGTCACGAGGAGACCGGACGTTACAATGACGTGATGGTTTATTCATATATAGCTCGCTGGGCTATACTTAGATCTTCGTATGAAACGTGGAGAGTTCCTCATACCAAGTTGGTCGAGAGGTAAAGGCCCGAGTCATACAGTTCCTTGGACCTCCTAGTTGGAGGCCGGAACATATGGTGACCTGTACCTTAGGCGTCAGACAACTGCGGCAGCCTCACACCGATGGTCAGGCTTTTGAATCGAAGGATTTGGTTTTGCTACCTTTATCATCCTCCCACCTATGTTTTGGGTGTTCTGACAGTCTCACAGCCCACGTACAGCCTTGCATACTTCACACGCCGTTATCTCCTACCAAGAGATGTCTTTATTTCATTGTTGGATTCAGAGCGTCGCAAAATGAGAAGGAAATCAATGGGGTTACGAAAAGTCTGGGTTCTGTCTCGTTTCTCGGAACGGGTCCATGTGGTCCTTCCTGTACTTAGCTGGAGACGCCATTGACGAAGCTAACGGTGGTCGACAGTGTTCTAATAGGTATTTGCCACACAGCACATCCTAAGTGATGTGCGGCCCGTTTTTGCTGCCCTTGGAAAACAGAGAACTTTGCTTCTGAGCGTGAATGAGGTCAGCAGACGTAGTTTAGCCCCTGTAACCATCGGATGTTCTCTAACAGCTAAAACTCGGAAACCGGGCGCGTATGCCTTCACGTTGTCTGTCCACTTTGACAGAAGGACGACTGGATAAGTGAAATACACTGCCTTGGGCGATTGTCACGTACAAGCATCATACTTATCTTAGTTTTTAGTTTTATTTGCTTCAAGTTTGTCGATGGTGTACACCATTCCATGGAGAAATTTAATGTGTAGGCATTTTAAGTCTTGCATTTGATGCTAGTTCCGTTGAGGGAAAGCAAATAAAATGGTCAACTCGTTTTTTTCATCCCAACAGGTATTGACGGAGCGTGGCGAATTCAGTGCCAGTGACGAGGAGTTTGCCAAAGTCATTGAACTAGCACCAGACTCTGGTCTAGCCTATGCACATCGTGGTTTGTTACAGTTGCGGTGGAATCAGGACCGGGATGCTGCATACAAGTGGTTCAGTATGGGAGCTAAGGTGATTTTCACTTCCTGTTGACCTAGTCACAGTTAACTCTGCATTCAACCTGCCTTTGTCAGTAACCACGATTTTTCAGCACAACTATCCCTCTACAGGTAGCTGGCCTTCCCTCATTTTCACTTGAGCGTGAATATGCATGGATATGTACGCACTGTCTGTTTCCGTGGTGGGTGCCCTTCCCCAGGGATTAACTGGCGAGCTGCAAAACCGTTTAACTCTAGAACACTCCATTTCATCCAGTATTCACGACATTCTTGTTGTTCTACATTGAGTTCCTTTTCGAGGAACTTCTTCAGCCTTCTCTAGCTTGTGTTCGGTATGGCTTTCCAATATCCACGCAGACCTTAAAATCGGTTGGTGGTTCTGTCTGGATCGTCTTTGCCCATGCACCTGACTTACACTATTAGGATTGCGTGTCACTTCCTTATAACAACGCAGTCTTTTTTACACGTAACCACCCTTGGATGCCGTCTCCACCTCTGCGAGTAAGGCAGGTGCCTGTTCCAAATTTTTCACACACCGTTTCACTTTCATGAACAGCCATGTGTTGTTGATCACTTCTACCTGTTGTCATTATGTTGTAATTCTTTGATCTAAGTGGTTCTAATTGGCCGAGACTCGAAAAAAAAACCACCCTTAAAGTTGTTACAAATCCCCATTCTCTGTTCTGTTCTTTTTTTCCAGGCCGACCCTAAGTGTGAGCTGATCCACGAACTGCTTGGTCAACTAGCAGTTGAGCAGGGCGAGTTTCAAACTGCATTGGACCACTTCAACATGGCCATCCGCGAGGCTAAAACGCAGAACGATTTGGCTCACCTGATCGCGCTTCGAGAGGGAGTCAGCGCTCAGAACAGTGTATGTCAGAAATACGGCATTTCCGTCTCAGACGTAGTGAGCAACTTACGTCGCGAGCAGCAGCAGATGATGATGATGGGCATGGCCTAATTTAGATCCCCAGTAACTGCATCCAAACGAATGTATTCCAATGCCGACTAAAATCACCACATTAGTTTCACATTCTCCCTCTCTGGGGCTTGGTGTATGTACGGTTTTGTGTACAAAAACACAAATCGCTCCGATGCGCGCCAACACAGCATCTTTCTATTTTGTATAATTGTTTGCAGTCTTCTTCCTGACCTTCACCCGACCGTTGATTTGTTCTGTACACTAGCTCACATCCACCGCTTCTTTTCCATTTTTCTCCTCGACCGTGTTCGGTCGGAATGACCAACTTCTTCAGTCTTGACCGAGCACCTTCGCCAACAGCCCCATTCACTAAAAAAAATACTCATTCGCCCCATTTTCCGCTAGCCTAAGGTGCTACTTGCACACACTTCGGTCGACTGATGCGTACAGTTCTTTTTAGATGCATTTATACTTTTGCAATCCCCTTGGGTGCGTCGGAAGAATATGAAACCGTTTGGTTGTCATCGTAGTATCAAGATGGCACTCCAGTTGATATCCGGGTAAAGATGGCTATATACAAGGGGATTTTTGCTTGGTTTAGAACGCGTTCAAATTTGCTAGGAATTTGGCCGCTAATGAGCATGTATTCGCATTACCGTCGTTTGAACAGTCCCCCTCTTGTCCTGGCGCAATTATTCTGATGTGGTCACGCCAAAGCACCGGACTCGAGAGTCACTCTTATTAGAGCTCATCAGCAAGGCGAATCCTTGGTCATGCGGAGCTTTGAACTCCGAATATCCTATGTGCGACGTGAGCGCGTTACCATTAATCCACAAACGCATGATGGACTCACCTGGATCATCATGTTTGAACAGGTGAATGTGTTTACGCTTTCGCCTGTTCTGACGTGACCATTCAGATGTGTCTTTCGTGCGGTGGTGGAGTAGCAGTAACTCTGGCGTCGAATTTAGGATAATATTAGTAATCGTTCAGCTGTAACACACTTCCGATGTCTAGCTGCCATGCCACCCGAAAGAAACACGAGGCCTGAGATACCGCCAGATTGCCCAAGGTTAGACAGGAGCAGTCGAGATGCAGAGGTCGGGTTCGAACAATGGACCTTCCAGTCAGTAAACCCGCGCTTTAACCATTGAGCTACTTGGTCTTTCAGACTATTTTCACCAAGGTCCGACTACTTTTTTGTGCTGTCAGACTGAGAATGTCATCCTTTTGGTTCCGCAAGATAAACAGTGTTAACTGTGCATTCGAGTCCTCTCTTGTGTTCTCCATTTGGATAAATGCCCCAATTTTACAAGCCCTGGCCCGATAGTTAATTTGTCGAAACAAGTCTCTCAGCACGGCGGAATCTCGAAGCATGTTTTAGTCATTTTAATAATCAGCATGCACTGACGCTTGTCACAACTTCACCACGGGGAATCCTATCAGGTGGCGAACACCTTTCTTACCTAAATTTATCAAGTTATACCCACTTCCTGCACACGGTTCAATTAGGTTTTTATCTCCGAGAATTACTATGTAACGGAATTTTGTGCGTCCCTGTGTAGTCGAGTATCTCGTCCACTCTTGCTCATTGCTGGATGCGCTTCTATCACGCCTTTCATCTTAATTTAGTTTATTAGGACTGCTTTTCCGCCGTTAAAACGAGTGTAGTATTGCCGTGTAGCCAGAACTGTATTTCATAGGATAGGTGATAACCCTGTACGATGTAATTTTGAGACGCAATCTTCTAAAGTGCGCGAAATTTGGTCACACTAACTGAACAAGTTCAACACTAGAATTCTGTCGTTATGATTCGAGCCTGAGCGTATCCTACATTATAAACGGAGTGAATTTCTCCCCAGTGCCACTGCTTTGTTGTTCGGTTCGAACATTACTAATTGTGCGATGCAGCATCTACTGTTTTTGGCAAACGTTGTTTCCTTTGTTGGTTGCGGTCGAATAATTACCAACAACAATGCGCTAATATTTGCTACTGGTGGTTAGCTGCCGTGTGAAATAGCCTAATGCCCTTCGAGACGACCATGAAGAACAATGTGTCCACGCTTTCGAACAGTAGTGAACAGTATGCCGAAGTAACATGCTCAGCATCCGTTCCGGGCCTAACCCAACACAAGCCAACCTCAAGAAGGAAAGCAAACCTCAATTTGTCGCTCCGGATAGGCATGTTGGCCACTTGGATTGGTTATGTGCCATATCTTGTAGAGTTCCCAGCCTCAACAAGGAAGGCGCGAATTTTCTACAGCTGTCATCTTTACCGTAGCCGTTTTCATTTCTCGTTGCAGGGTTTTGGCCTGTTCCCTTTAAAATTTTCTGAGTCAAGAGTCCTGAATGGTAAACCGCTCTTTGCAATGAACTCCTGTTTAGCCTGCGTAATCACCTTGACCTATTTGGGCCAATTTGCGGACCAACGATTTTGATTCGCTACTGAGTGCTGCCCATGCACCAATTCATTGAGGACGCACGGCAGCCAGCTAACCCCTGCTATGCCACAAAGGCATCAGCAATCGAATGTTTGAAGGAAAAATACGGATGAGTCGAGAAAGATCTCAGTTCCCTTCTGACATTCTACAACCAAGGTCTGGATAAGGTACGGTTCTCTGATAGGTGGGTAAAGTTTGGCTTACAAAATATCAACAATGTGACCTTGGAACTACTAAAATCTGAGGCGTAAGCTGATTCTCGGCTGTCAATTATTTTCAGGGTGTGTTCTAGATGCTCCCGCAAGATAATACGGGCTTTCGTCACCAGTCTGCATCGATCTCAGACTACAGCGTCCATTTTACTAATGCAAATGTACGTTCCGATGACTGCTTAAAAAACTAGATCAAAACAAGCGAATGGCCGACAAACGCTGTACAGTCCGCCGAGTAACTAAGGTAGTCTGCTTTGAAGAAAACACGGAGCACTTGTGTCTAGGGTTCAACTTATGCTATTGTAATGATACTGGAAGACGAACTCAGTTGAGGGCTATTGAGTAATTAGTTGACTCCCAGGAGTCTGTCTGTCTCGGCAAATGTAAACGGTCTGATATTGCTAACTGATTGATAAAATCGCTATAGCACCGATGCGTGCTGCCGATAACAGCGTTTCCTCAGGTCGGCTAAACTTTGCTTTCTTTGATGAAATAACTCCTTAAAAATACTGTGGATAAGTGGGTGGTACGCAGTGCTTTTTCTGGAGCCATAGTAGTTGCCCGAATTTTCTTGCTCGATTAGTTTTGAGATTGGGCGGGAGGATTGTCACCGTGGTAACGGGAGTGTACATCGAATCGGTAGTGTACAACAGCTAGTGAAAACATTTACTCTTCAGTACTATGGTTGTGAAGAGGTCAGTGCCCGAACTACCGCAATTTATCTAATGTGACTAGGCACGCATTCAGTTGTACGCAAATACCACATTTTCCAATTCAGGATTGTAGTTAGCGTATCTATAGGATCAACCTCAAATCGCCCGACCTAAAGCTGCCACCTTGACGTGGTGGTCGGGCTTGAGTGCTGCAATGATCCCGCGGGCTACACTGTCTGGAACTTCGTTCCATAAGGTGCAACTATGCCAGGAGGGCCAAAGAGGAGCAGTCAGACCAAGAGCAGCGAGAAGAGTAATTGTGCTACGTAGCGTTCTGGGGGTAAAGTCGTACTGTCCTCTGTGATAGGAGTGTGAAGGCAGTAATATGTTTTTCCAGGCGACCAGCATGTCCATATTTATGGAAGCAGCGATGCTGCCTTCCCCCGAGGAAGGACAGGTTAGAAAAGATCGGTCATAAAACCGCACACTCTGATCGCCCAACGGTTGACCGTGACCGCCGGCGCATTATTCAATACGGTCGAAATACTTCTAAAACCAAAGAGTCCTGTGCTGCTCAAAAGGCACCTGCTGTGCGCAATCGCATCAGGAGTGAGACAGTAATGCCCTACTCCCCGCGCCCTCGGGTTAGGCCGATCCACTGCGCCCTCGGATTAAGCCAACCCCCTGCAGCCGAGCAGGTCAGACTATTGAGTCATCGGCTCCGGGCAGGGTCCCCAAAGAAAACCCTACCGTCTGCTGCCTCGCCGGTCAGACTCTTGAGTCGCAGGCTCGAGATGGGATACCTCAACCACACCCCCTTCCTCGGCCTGGGCACCCGAGAATTATCACTTGCCCACACAGTTCTATGTACACCGATGTCTCCTTCCAACCTCTTCCCACCACACAAGCAAACGTCGCTGGGTCATTTGACTGTCAGTTATCTGACCGAATTGTCTTATGCTCCCCTCTGCCTATTAACAATAAACAAAATAACACCTTTCTAAATCTACGAGATCTTTTCTATACGGGGGCCTTTAACGTCCGTACTCTATGTCAGGCAAATAGGCAATGCTCGCTGAAACCTTGATGCATGCTGTGTCTCCGAAACACGCATACAAGACCCAAGCGTGGTTATGCATCTCAGAACGCCAAGGACGAACTCAGCTCTTTCACATTTCTCCCTCCGTGTGTCCGGTGACCCAGAAGCGATGACTCGTGGAATATATAGCGTGGGAGTTGCACTCAGCCCCAGAGCTGAACGCGCTTTGCTGGATTGGATCCCAATGAACAGTCCTCTTTGCGCCGTCCGGTTATTCAGTTCAACCAAGCTCAGTGTCTCGGCATAAAGAGCGGTGCCTGTTTGTAGTGTCGGCTTATGCCCCAACGGACTGCATTTCTGATGCCGAGAAGGATACATTCTATCGAGAGCTATCCGGGCTAATTCGTCACGCAAAAAGCACTGACATTGTGATCCTTGCAGGCGATATGAATGCTCAAGTAGGTCGTCTTAACTCCTTGGAATCACATTTGGGCGGTCGATTCGGGGTCGATGCTCGTCGCACAGACAACGGAGAGCGACTCCTCCAGTTTTGTGCTGATCATGAACTGTTTCCGCCAAGTACGAACTTTCAACATAAACGTTCGCATCGCGTAACCTGGCGGCCACCAACTGCAAATCAACCATGGACCCAGTTGGATCACGTGGTCATCAGCCACCGGTGGGGAGCCACAATTCAAGACAGCCGTTCCTTCTAGGGCCGATCACGCCATGGTGCGTGCACGTCTGAGAGTCCGCTTCCCTTCAGCCCCCCGCAAGTCAGCAAGAAGCATGTCAATCCACTATCTTCGAAGAACTACCATAGCTCAAGAGTACCGATCTGAGCTAGCCCAACAACCCTCCACAGTAAACCAATACTGTGGTGGTAATGAGCATGTGGATGAAGCGTTGCAAAATGTGAAAGGAGCCATGTTAGCGGCGTTCGGTGCTGTCTATCCGACTTCTCCAATTCGACCACATGACCACTGGATGTCGTCGAGATCGCTATGCATGATTGACGCCAGGAAATCGATACCTGCAGGCAGCGAGTACTACGGCGCGCGCAAATCCCTCAAACGTCAAATAGTGAAGAGTCTAAGGAAAGACCAACAGCTCTGGTGGACATCGAAACCTCGGGAGATGGAGAAGGCTTTTGCTACGGGAAACAGCCGTGCCCTATATCAACTGATACGATCGACTGGCCCTAGGAAAGCAACGGTCAGCGTAAGGATAAGTGAAAAAGGCGGCTCATTAATTTCCTCGTAAAAACTTCGACTGGGAAGATGGGCCGAACACTTCGAAGAATAGTTTTGCTGGCCTGCTTCAACCCAGCCTGTGGAGATAGTGCATACGAGCGAACGGAAAGTAAACCTTGATCGCCCGTCGGAAGAAGAAATAAAGTACGAAATATCCGTGCTAAAACGTGACAAGGCGCCAAGACCGGACGGCCTCTATCCAGCCCTCTTCAAAGAAGGCGGAGAATCTCGGATGATAATCTAACAAACCTAATTGGTGCGATATGGAGTGAAGAGAAGGTGCCTGCAGAATGGGGCATGTCGACAGTTATCCCCGTCTTCAAAATGGGTACGCGGACGCTGTGAGAAAACCACCGTGGCATCAGCCTGTTGGCTGTGGTATCGAAGGTCCCTCCTGGTCTTATCCTTCGACGGTTGACTGAACGCAGGGAGGGGCAGATCCGTGAAAACCAGGCTTGATTCTGTCCTGCAAGAGGATGCATCGATCATATCTTTACCCTCCAACAGATTCTGGAACAGTGACACTGCTTTCAGCAACCAACAATGGTTGTGTTCCTCCATCCGAAAGCTGCCTTTGACTCTGTACACTGCCAGGCACTATAGCAATGTCTGTGGAGCAAAGGTGTTCCCCATAAATTCTTGACCCTCTTTAAGGCGCTGTACGCCAACTCCCGGCGCCGTGTGAAGATCTACGGGAAGCTCTCGCCTGAGTTCACCACATTAAGTGGTGTCAGACAGGGCTGTTCTCTTTCACATTTCCTCTTCAACTTCGTCATTGATACGATTATGGAAGACTCACTATCAGCCTCTAATGCCTTTGGGGCCGAAGTGCTCTCGGGGCGTCCGCTCACAGGTATCGAGTACGCAGACGACATAGCTCTTCTTGGATCTGACCCCGTGGTAATGGGACTCAATAATAATTGATCTAAATAATTCTGCCTCACGGTTTGGCATGCGCATCACACTTGTAGAGTGTAAAGTGCTACTGCTAATGGGTAGGCTCAAACCCTAGCCTCGTGCTTGCGGATAAGCCGATTGACATAGTAGACAAGTTTGTCTACCTGGGCAGCCGTACTAGTCCCGGTGGTCTTGCGAAAGATGATATTTCCATGCGGATTGAGAAGGCCAGAGTAGCTTTTGTGAAACTGCGTCACCTGTGGCGTAGGCGTGACATCAGCTTATCCGTCAAGGTGCGAGTGTACAATGCTGCGGTGCGATCCATATTGCTATACGGGTCAGAAACCTGGCCATTGCAAGCCGAGGAAGTCAAAAGACTTTCAGTGTTTGACCATCGATGTCTTCGGAGCATTTCCCGAGTCTGGTGGGAACACCGGATCAGCAATGCTGACGTACGTCGAATGGTATTCGGAAGAAATAACTCACCCACGGTAGATGAACTGATCACACTGCATAGATTGCGCTCGCTTGGCCACGTGCTGCGTATGCCAGTCGACCGACTTCCTCGAAGGGTTATTTTCACACAACCACGTGAAGGATGGAAACGAGCCAGAGGCGGTCAAACAATGACTTTGCAGCGAAGTATAAAAGCCATTACCAGCAAACTCAGCTGAACTGGTCATTGCTGTCTTCCTGGATGGGGACCCCGAGACGGGCCACATCAATGGTTAGAGACATCGTCAGATATGGCCCAGTCGCGCCCTCAATGGCGCTTGTGCATCCAAGCTATTGCCTTCAATGCATAGCTCCCTTCCCGATCCCCCCACTTAACAGTCCACTGACAGTGCTGTATTAACGCACCAATTTATCAGCTCCCGCCTCAAATGCGCAGCTACCTAGCCCACCTCCCCAAATCATCAGTGAACGAAACTGTGGCAGCTACAACCACTGTACGACAAGTACACGGTTCTTGCAGCTGATAACGATGATGACGATGAACCTCAAATCGGTCTGCGATTGCCAAACTTGTTACAATTAATCGGTGTTTGCTCCCGTCCACCTCTCGATGACTGTCATATTGATTGGTTTAATACAGTGAACTCTCCGACCAATCGACAACTATCCGGAGAACGCGTATATCCCTTGGTGCAGGACGTCCCTTCTTCAGAAGTGGTCCAAATGTCCAGTAGAAATGTTTGTGGGCAAACGGTTCGCCCTGAAAGGTATAGAGTACGAAAACGTGAGTAGTTGGACGGCCGTATATAGCCTCTGTAATAAAATCACAATAAATGATACGATACGGGGACAAGGATTCCGAAAATGTGATTGTTGTTTTTAATTGCCATAGTCGTGTCTCTTTGATGCGCTGGTCCTGTTAGCGAAAGGGGAGCTGGATCAGGATACAGCATCTAATGCAGTTCCTACCGCAATCCATTTTATGATGCAAAAAGAAATTGATGACAACCTACGTTTCTTAAATGTGATGCTCAAACGATACGGTGACAGTTCAGTTTGACGTAGCACAAATTGGACCAGACAACATATAAACTTCCACGGTTTTGTGCCCCATAATATTAAACGCGACCTGTTTCATGTGCCTGCTAACAACAGGAAAAGTCCGTCCTGAAGAGATGCTTGAAAATGGGTTGAATGATCTGAGGTTGACGCTGCCGAAAAATGGCTACCCACCAAATTTAGTGGTGTTGCCTGATAGAACGTCAACGTAAAACATTACTTCTGAGTGGCGATAATACCCAACCGACAAAAGTTCCTTAGGGGATTTGTGACAGATTTATGACGCGGCGAGGTTCAGAGCAAACGGTCTACTCTCAAACATTCAGGGATAAGCAACCTATGCTAATCGACTCAATGGCTAGTTATTCTGGATTCTGGAATGGAGTTTCTAGATAGATCTCCAAAACAGTTGTAAAAACGTAACCAACAACAGTAGTAGTTACAAAGCCGAGTCATATAAAGTCCAACTCCATAATAGCCCATGCGATGGATACAACTTGATCCCAAAAAACGGTTTCGAGTTCATGTACCAGCAGACCAGTCAAAAGGGTACAAGACAACTGTTGCTAGCATTCTTTCAGGCCGTAAGTATATGTTTGCTCAAACCAGCATTGTTTAGTCAGAAAAACGTGCAATGTTCGTTGTTATCTTGACCCCAAATAGCTCCTATACATCACTATAATGATAGAGGGGTTGACAGTCTAACGGAACTCTTGCATCAAGCAGACAAGACTAGAACAAGGTAACAAACTGCCATATTTTCTGATCCCTGGGAAGTATTCTGAACTCTAAATTTTCGTATTTTACTGATGTAGGGACCAGGTGATGGATTTCTCGCAAATAGTGTGTGCATTGTGTTCTCTGTATGGTGGTATTCTTTTCTGAACGCGCAATATTAAACAGGCTAACTTTTCTCATTTAACGTAACAAATTGTAAGTTTATAAGGAGCAAATTTATTGGTTTCTGGTCATCAAGCAGATATGTTTGCTTCTCAAGATTTGTTTGACGATTTGTTTGACTATGTAGTCTTCACATTGTCTGATTAATAGTTTGCTTAACATAAACGGTTGTCTTCCGAAAACCTGCCAGCTTCGTTAGGCGTTCAGAGAAATTCTAACCAGCGTCCACTACAAGGCATCTGCTTAGTATCGTTTAGATAGTAAATCGCTTTTATTCTTATCGTTCAAAACATCAGGCAGGAATTCGACATGGGTCAATTACAGTCGGTGTTCCTTGTAACTTACTGTGTCTGTGGCTGCATTATTCGCTCCATCACATAGCAGTTGTTCGCATTTGTTACGAGATTTGAAATTACGAGCCAGCTATCAGTGGCCCTAAAGTCGCCGCATACAGAAGTTTGATGGAAGTAGCTGTACTTCTGAAGGAAACAGCAGCAAATCCCCATATCCATGTTTCCGATTTTTATCTCTATACTCACAACCATCATTGTATCTTGCCGGGCTTTACTTTTCCGAAACTGTGTGATTTTATTCTCTTTGGCGAGCACAGTACAGATCTGGGTTTAATGAGCTGCATCTACTTTTCAGTGTCCCTAACCATCCATTAAAGTCTCAGATGGACTGCCATCTAAGGAGAAGATGAATCATACCTAGGATTTTGTTTCTTGTATTTCTTCGCCTACATAGTCCCTGGCCGAGTTGAGGGAGATGGAAATTCCGCCTATGTTCTGTAACTGGCAGAATGATTGTGCACCTTTCGGCCTTATCACGCTGCGGACACCTTACGAAACAAGTTCCCCTGAGGACCGCCTTCCAAGTCATGGGCTTGATAACCATCCTTGTGCTTAGTTAGAAACGTTGCAATGTATGGTGCATAACCATTACAAGGGGTACTCGGGTTGTCAGTTTCTGTCGGGCCTGCCACATTAAGCGTTTAGATACACCTATGACAAGAAACTACCCTGACCCTTCCATACCAATTATTCCATTTTCCTTATGTTACGCAATATAAATATGAATAGTTGAATATATAAGAAAATAAGAGTTGCAGTCTTACGAGGGTGGATCATGATTGTCAACAATGATGATGCTGTCTACTATGACGATACAAGGTCAGAGGCATTAGTCAGATAGGTAGTGTCTGCACTCACTAAGGTTCGGTTAAATCATACATTGGAGATGAAAACCTCGCACGTCAATCCTTTGTTTGCAAATACATTAACACACACGGGAAGGGAGGTAGCGTATTTGGGTCAGCTGATTGTCAGGCACGGAAACATGTCCTGATGCAGCCACCGTACAGCACCGGTCCGAAGCAAAGTGATTAGTATTCACCTGGTCAAAGAGTTTTCAGCAGCCTCCTAATAGCAGAAATGTGGTGCATTGAGTGTTACCATGTCCAGTGACGGGGCGAACCTGACGGTACTTGTGTACAATAAGTATCTGCAAGCGAAAGCGAGAAGTCGAAGCACGCTTACTATGGGTGGGAAGATATGCTGGCCTTCCGCTGACTGGGTCAGGGTTTTACCCACTGAGCTACCGAGGAAGCTTGCTTTCCTTCACACTTATACACCTGCACTTCGCAGCTTGTTCGCCACACCCCTGGCTAATGGATTAACAGCTGCGTTCTGTCAGCACCGTCGGTGAGTTGCTTGTGTGACTTCCGTGATGAGCCAGACGTCGATAACTTCCAGGTATCCAACATGTAGGGCACCCGTATGGTAGGCTGGAGTTTGGTAGATCGCGTGCATTCACCGGGGTATCTTTACGCTCATGCAACGTTTAAGTGCACTTCTTGCTTCAAGTTCTACCGGATCGTCTTCATTTTTCTACTTGTCTAACTCCTGCACGTGATGCTGGTATACTGAATAATTCAACACAATCCAAGTGCAGACATTCGCGAAAATCAGAGTGGGTTCCCCTGTTTCATCTCCACATTATTTCCAAACTGCAGAATGCTGAATATCAGGAAACGCTCGGAAAACGTTAAGTTATTCAGTTGTCCTATCTCCCCAGATGAATCCATCTTGCATTTGGTAACCTCTGTCTCTTAAAAAAGAGAGCGCCCACTGATTTACTGGTGCACTGTCCCACCTCATGACCTATCGCCATGGATTTATCCCCCGCTTTGTTTGTTATGCAACGGGAGAGGAAAAATTTCGTTCAATCTGTCATAAATCATATTCTGGTTAGCTTGAAAGCCCCGATCCCCGATAGACAGGCTTCACGTACCACGACATACTGCTCAATGCATCGGAATGAAAATAACATACGAAAACAAATGATATTTAAAGCGCTTATTGAGTATCAGCTGCTCGACAGTAGAGCTGCAACTGGTAACAGATTCTCGCACACAGGATACTTTAATCCATTTTTGTGCTTCTTGCGGATCTATTAATATACAACAAAACGTTTAACAAACTGTCTGTTGAATACCTTGAACTAGTCATCCAGACATCTTCCATTTTTAACACAGAACATCTATGCTAGACGTCATGTGATACCTTGCCACACTCAACACAGTGTAGGTACAAATATTGGGACTAAATTTTCGGGGATAAGTTGCCAAAATTTCCGAATGGTTCATTAAAAGTGCTGAAACAAGAAAAGCATTCATTTTTTGAGTTGGATTATGAAGCTGCTGTATGACAATCCTTTGGAAAAATTGAAATGTCGAGCAAAATTTGCTACACGACACTTCATTCTCCAAAAACCTTGAAACAGTGCCTGTAGTTTAATCTAATTTCAAAATCGTAGAAGATCGTAGTGTTGTGACTCGTTGAACGGTCATGCAACTCTATGTCGGTCATTGGCTTCTTGCTCCGCCCACTATAGTATATCAAAATGCACGGTAGCTTCAAACAGCCCTTTATGGAGACAAAGGAAGATTACAACTGTCTTTATAGGGTAATCACAGAATGTTCCACAACATCGTGCTGGAATCTCCGTGAGGACGCGAGAAGCTTCGAGCTAAGGATGCTCGATCCAGACTGGCTGGTCTTCTGACCAGTCAGGGCATGCCTTTGTTTGGTCCATAGCCCGCACTTGACACATCCGTCCAATTGACGTGCTGTTCGGTTATTAGGGACGGCTGGCCTCCGGACAACTAAACATGACGTTCTTGGTTATACGGTACGGTTTAGAGCAAATGTGATGCGTTAGTGCACCCTATCAACTCAGTAAAGAAGGACGAGGCTTGTACGCATTCCGAGACCAACGCCTCGCAAAACACACCTATAGTGTGCGCACAGTCATGTACGCCGTAACTGCTCAACTAGATTAGTGGAGTTTCATTCCGCTATCGATAAAACTCATACATTGTAGATATTTAACACTTGAAGCAGTTTGGTCTTAGGCAGATTCACCTGTCGATCCACCGTTCCATGCTTCAGGACTAACTGACAGGACTCCTATGCACGTTTTTGATTCGCCGTATGTAGTGTTCTCTGGCTGACTGTCATGTTTCGCATGCACTGTCTTGTCCGTTTGTAATATGTCAGAATAACAAACCACCAAGTAGCTCTATTACGTTCGTTTTGTCAGCCTTAGTATTGGATGGGGAACAACCAATTACAACATGTAAAGATTGGTTATACTTTAGGGCAATTACTCCATACACGAAGGAACTACATCATCGTCACCATCAGCATCATCCTCGACAATAACAACCTCCATATAACTATGAGAACGAATGCCTAGTAAACGGTGAAAAGAAAGAGACCGACGGGACTTATTGCAAACAGCTTTACTCCTCCAAAGAAAACTATCAAGAACAAGGTGCCTACACCATATAACACCAGACGAGATAAACACATCTGAGTAGCATGCTGAAGTGGGACGCCATCGGTGGAACTGAGCCAGCATACTTTGGGAACCTCATTGGAAATGGGCCCACCATACAACGACAAAAAATTTAGCTATGCAATACTATTAGGGATTGACAGCATGCTCACCGCTGGGACCGGTTATGTTGCACGTCCTCCACGTGCGCGTCCTCTTCTACCACTTGAAATGGGGAACTGTTTCTTAACGTTCAAGGGGATTCAACTCAATGGTACTTGTTACCTCAGAAATTATACAGGCCTTGATCTCTTGGGCCTGGATTACATTAACGAGCTTCAACTCTTGGACCAACCCCTCAATGCCGTTTGTAACGAAACAGCTGAAGATGGCTGCAATACGTTCATGAGAACACCACATCCTGACGATTTTGTGGTCGCCACTGTTACAGCCAAACCGGAGACCAGAGGGAGCATACGCGACGCAGCGGCTATTCAGCTCCTGGCGTTCGGCACCGGTAGTCCTCTCACTTCAGTCCATTTTAATGAATCCTGCCAGCAGCCTGCAACGTTTTGCCCGCTGTCCAAACCCTTCAGTTTACAGTCCCAGATTCATGCGGATCGTTTTACTGCTATCCGGAAAGTCAAGAAAGGGGGGCCGCCAAAAGGGAGGCCACAACAGCCACACATAGGCCAGATACTGATTCGAGGATATGGGGAATGCTCTCCACGGTGGACGCAGGGTGGAATATGTCAAGCACGAGACACAAATAAGATCATAAGCACGGCCAGGGAACCAACTTCAGACAACAAACTGTGGCTCCCTAAGGGGACCACGTCGTATGGGACACCGTCGGCGTGACATATCTCCGAAGTGGAGGGTACCAGATCCCAGATCGGCATGCTCACAGACCCAGGGACGGACCGACATGCGACAGCACCTCCATGAGTCGTCACAGTTGAATTCAAAGCAGCGGTCGGCTGAACAGCCTTCTCAAGGGGGAGGTGTCCGGTGGCCAGCCGTCCCTAATAACCGAAGATCACATCATTTGGACGGATGTATCACGTGCAGGCAACGGACCAAACGAAGGCATGCCCTGATTGGTCAGAAGGCCAGCCAGTCTGGATCGAGCATCCTTAGCTCGAAGCTTCTCGCGTCCTCACGGAGATTCCAGCACGATGTTTTGTGGAACATACTGTGATTACCCTATAAAGACAGTTGTAATCTTCCTTTGTCTCCATAAAGGGCTGTTTGAAGCTACCGTGCATTTTGATATACCATAGTGAGCGGAGCAGGAAGCCAAGGACCGACACAGAGTTGCACGATCGTTCAGCAAGTCACAACATTAGACCTGGGCACTACATGTCCCATCTACCTAAACCTGTTGGGTTGTAACCGTTTTATTGATTCTGATTTGCCACCAAGTAACTGTTTATGTACCACTTCACTGCCAACATGTTGCAACCAGTTATCGCCTGCCATACTGCGGAGGCACCGGTGAGTAAACGTTTGGATCCTTCGAAGATGCTCGGGTAGGATTAGCAAGTTTCACAATCACAGCGTAAGACTGCTCTTTTCTACACGACCAGAAGTGTAGAAACAGAGTGCACGAAATGTATTTAAGAACAATGGAGCCATTCAGCTCTGGCCAGGCATATGAGAACTAATCTGTCTACAAGGTCAAATGTTCCCCTGAAGTTGATGAAAACCGTAATGTTGTCCAGCAGTGCGTATGGCGCTAGTTGTGCCTTTGCTATACAGTGAAGATGTGATCAGTAAACCCCTACCCGGGTAAAATCTTGTTTGCTACTCTTGGATATGCATTTCACATACCAGATTTATGCGTCCCAGTATTTCCGAAGTCATTCGTCAGGTTATGAGAGGCATTAGGCTGATAGCTTTATGCGAATACTGTGAAGAACGTTGTAGCCCTGGTCTGGTAGCTGTGGCATCAAAAGTGCTATCTTTTCTCATCTTCCAGGGTTTGACTGAACACAGATACAGTTTCGTGGAAACTAAGCTAAATGCAGTCCTGCACGAGGATGGATCACATTCACTCTCCGATAGATTCTGGAACTGCGTTACAGCTTCCAGCAACCAACAATGGTCATGTTCTTGGTCTGATGGCTGGCCCCCAGACTCTGAGTCTATGTGGTGCAAAGTTATCCCCTACGAATTATTGATCCTCCTTAAAGCGCTGCACAGCATCTCCCGTGAACAGGTGAAAGTCTATAATAGGCTCTCACCTGAGTTCCTTAAATCCAATTCTGGTTGAAAAGATAGCTTCTTTTATCCTTTTTAAAAAGGAGTACGATGCTCAAATGGCTCCTAATTCGCGGAGTGCAAAGGTGCATCACCCCATTGAATTAGCTCTGACTGAAGCTCATCAGGTTCGGCAACCAGATGACGTTCCAAGTAGGAAGTGGGAGGATCTAAACTCATAAAAAACAGTTTGAGCTGTTGACTAAAAGGAGGATACAGGTAAGGGAGCCAATATCCAACTAAATTTTCGTTGTAAATATTATGCTCATGAATCGAGACTCTGGATTTTAGTATATTTTAGATTTCCAGTATTGTCTTTTATAAGCTCACTAACAGATGGTGTCCTGTTTTGCAGATATGTTTGAACAGCTAGTGTGCACTCCACACGGAGCTGGCCACATGCAGTGCCTGAGCTTTCTGGTTTCACCCCAACTCCCTATGTACAGACACACTGTTTTTTTCCGACGTGTAACAGATCGTTTGGCTGAAATGAACTGCGACCCTTGTTACAGTTGGTTGGTGCATAAGCAGAAACTATAAGAGTGATCAGTACTTTGACCGGTCTAAGTTAGGGAAATGGACAGACAAAAGGCACAGAGGCGACTGTTTACAGATATCCAATCAGGCGAGGAACGCTCAGCTCGGGAGCTGAGAGCTATACCAGCACCAACCAACTGAGGCAGTTGAAGAATCCAGCGAAGTTCGCACTCGATAATGTCTGCAAAGCGATGTTGCCGTAGGTCCAATTACTCTACATGAATATCGTATTGGTGTTTAACAAATGCAGCAGATGTTTATCGATTAAGTATCGATAGTATGTGCAAGAGCAGCTTTTTAGACAGATCGTCTAAGAGTTCGAATAATAAATACTGCAATAGAAATAGGAGAACGGGACCTAATTAGTGAAAGTGGAACGGCAGGTGTGAGCAGTGGTGTGTAATTCGTCGTTTCCTTTAGTGTCTGGCAGCTTTTCACACGGCTGGCCTGTACGGAAGAATGGACAACAAATACGGTAGTAGGGGAGTTGGGATAGAATAATGAGTAAAAAAGGGGCCTAAATATTTGCACACATTTGCTTATCCGCCCCGATGTATGCAGCGAATATGGTGACTTGGCTGATGTCACCAAGCCAAGGCCGATTTGTCATGAAGGTATATGGTATATGGACTGGGAGACTGTTAGGGCGTGCAAGCTTACAAAAGAGTATGATTAGAGTCCTCACCCAGAGAATTTGCCTCAAAAGCCTGACCATAAAGCAGCAGGTGTCGGTGTAATGCTATCGTTTTAGTCTAGGCTCCTAAGAAGCCGGTTGCTACACATGTTCTAACTCTCAACCTGGGATGGGTCAGGACGACCCAAAAGTAAGACTCATCTTTCTGCAGAACTGTCTGAGGCCCGTAAAGCCTGGCTGAATGATAGTGAATTCCTTTGTGTGTCACATGATACGAATGGATAGGTGTGAAAACAATGAAATGCAGCAGCCTCACCCACAGGGTTGGCGGGTAACTCTTCAGGGCAACGACTGAGATGCCTGTATCCACAAGGAAATGAACACGTAGTGGAGAGTTCACATTGAAACTCCTGAACTTGACAAGTTCCCGAGTCAACTTAACCAGTCCAGGTTGAACTCGCTCAGCTCATTTCATAGTGGCACACTCGTCCATCACAAGCATAGTATTAGTCACTAGCAGTGTACCTTAGGGATTTTTCCTGTTCACGGTTTCCCGAGAAAAAGAGCGGAAATCAAGTACCCGTGGTAGAATTGTCCACTCTGTATGTTAGGTACAAACCTGAAAGGTCTGTCTCTATATGGGGACAATCGTCAGTCGGAATTTCGCGGCATTCTTTAATGAGGTGACTCTGGATATCTGTTTACTACGTCGTGGCTTGCGTGGTTAATAAGTTAAACTAACAAGGCCTGACTAACATTTTGTCTCTCTGGAATTACGAAATTATGCTGTGGTTAGAAACCCCTGCAAGACAAATAGGCACCACAGGTTTTTGTTTGGGTGAACTTGAATGGTCAAGGGATTATAGAGCACTACAACTTAGTCTTCGCAAGTTCAATAGGATATGCATCATGTTGCAAAGAAGTTTAATCCAGCGAACTTCCCGATAACACTGGTTTCCAAGTGGCAACACGCTCAATGTCAATATTGCTGGGGATCGAACCTACACAACTCCGGTCAGCTGCGGACAGCCTCTTTATCATCATCACGATATAATACGGCAGCTTATTCCACCTTATAATCTCTATCAAACTACGTACGATCGTCCGGAAACAATTTGGACACGGCGGCTGGATGACTTGTAACAGCCACTCGAAAGATGATGAGACAAATGGAAATTATGCAACCTAATTGGTATACAGCAGTACAGTACCAGCACAGCAGATGCAAAACATGTTGACGGTTGCTTTCCTTACATGAAGTCTTCGATCTAGGAGAACCCCCAATAGACTGAAGTACATGGGATTTAGGTGCTGCGATTGCCTTGGTTGTTCATAGAGTACCTTTGATTTTAATACGGTGGGAACTGCACAAGTAATGTATGGTTTGGCGGGTTCAGCCTGCATAAATATCACTTTTATGAGCCCTTCTGGATTCGGGTCCACTTAGAGTCCCCAGCCACGTGTTTGTTCTTTTAGGTTGCATTAATTCTGCATACAAATATACTGATCTTCATCCTGTTCTGACAACACAGTTGGTTGTGTTAGTGCACTTTAATCAGGCTTACTTAACGATTGCGTACTTCTGCTCTTGCTAATTGATCCAGGCCGTACTCGTTGCTAATGTGATTCACCAGTGGATCAGGCGACAAGGTGGTGCTGCAGCATTTCTATAGCACTTACTTGCTACCTGTGTCTCAGCTCAATCAGGCAGGCCCACACCACCAAGACTAAAGTCGATCACCAACTCGCTCGGTTTTTTTTGGGGACAGGGGGCGGAGGGCAAAGTGAGGAAACTACTGGACGGCCGACTTGGAAACAGCACTATGAAGGGCCTAAAGTCTATACATTTAGAGGTGGAGCACGTGTCGAGTGTACATGCAATGCTCAGATTGGATACTGGCGACAGCCCGATACCCTGATTCCCTGTAGGCACGTGCGACAGGCTTGTGTGTATTCGTTGTGTTTGGGTTGATGACGCCGACTCCGCTCAGACAGTACGTGCAGAGTTAAGTTTTGTGTCGTTTTGATGATTTAGAGATACATGTTTCGGCAAAAGAAACTGCTGGTTTACCACCACGTGATTCATGACTAACTGACGGGTCACCTATGTGACCTATTGGTCTGTTGAATGCTCTGTTGCTTAGCTAGCGCATTCCATATGAGCCCCCTTGTCCGCTTGTAGTATCAGAATAAGAGACCGCTTGGTGCTTACACTACATTTGTATTGGGAGGGGTTTTAACAGCTGCAGTACGTGGCGCTCGGTTTCACCCAAGTGCAGTTAATCGATACATGGAGGAGCTGGACACACCTACGAAGCAACAGCAGAACTAGGCCGCAATCCAAACTAGGCTGGCCACTGTTGACGGAACAGTTATGCAACAGCATATCAGTATCAGCGTCCTCATCCACCTCACCCAGAACAGAAGCAGTTTCAGATTGCATATATGTCCAGAGGCCGGACGCTCTTAATAACCGAACATCACGTCGATTGAACTGATGTCACGTGGGGGGCTACGGACTAAAAAATACATGCCTTGATTGATCAGAATGTCAACCAATCTGGATCGAGCACCTATAGTTTGACGCTTCTCGTCCCCTCACGAATATTCTGGCGCGACCTTGTGGAACATTCTTTGGTGACCCTATAAATACGGTTGTCCCCGTGAAGGGCTGTCTTAAACTACCGTGCCCTAATGGGCGGAGCAGGAAGCCAAGGACCGACACAGAAGCTGCATCACCGTCAGCATGACAAAACAATGTGCCAAATGGATGATACAGTCAGATGTAATGCTGAAAATCTATCCAAAGGAGAAAATCTTGATGATGGAGCTCTCCTCCGCCAACATTTCTCATAAGTGAATATGACGAATTTAATAGTAAATCATCCCAGGGCATCCAAAATAATTCGCTCTTGAAGAGTGTGTTGTAAAACCCATCAAAATGTTTGGCAGACGTTTATCACAGTATGAC
This sequence comes from Opisthorchis felineus, assembly GCA_004794785.1. Classification (NCBI taxonomy): domain Eukaryota; kingdom Metazoa; phylum Platyhelminthes; class Trematoda; order Opisthorchiida; family Opisthorchiidae; genus Opisthorchis; species Opisthorchis felineus. Next base: position 822,200 of record SJOL01008619.1, read on the forward strand.
ACATTATGGGCTTTCTGAGCGCAGTTCTTACCTACTCGACGCAGATTACATTATAACGTGAACTGAAACATCGTCCTGATGAATATGGACCAAATCTGTTCACCATGTTGTACGTCTTTTTCGCGCAAATAGTTTGAGAGAGTTCGGTCAAGTGTCAGTTGGCAGATTGCCATGCTACTTTTTGCGTCTGTGGAGTTGCACAACCATGCTAAGCTGGATATAACAACAAGCAGGCAAAACTAGGCTCGTCACAGGCTCAGTAATCAATCGACAGGATCTCTTGATTGTTGCTTGTAGTCTGATCCGATTATCTAGCGTAAATGTAGACGGCCAATAGATATGCACTCATATTCTGAACTTCTGCTAGCCTACTGTCAGTTTTTCAGCTGTCTGCACCTCAGTCTTCCATCGCTACTCATCACGCACTCCGGAACAGCATACTTTCCACATAGGGATCACCGATGGGAACCAAACAGAATGGTACTTCCTATGGGACTGCTTTGTAAGCTCGTATACCATATTGTGGTTCTGTGTAACATTTGAATGCGTTTTTATTCAAGTTTTTCTTGTTTGAATATCTGTTGTTCCTGCTTTTAAGACTACCCAGCATTGACTACTTATGAGTAGTCCCCATGCCCGATTAATTGCGCTGGAGCAAGACTGAGCAAACGGCGGTTTATTTTCGCAGTTGAGTTAGATAGTGTCGTGTTTCTGCCACAGTAAGTAGTGAAACGGAACAACGGGTGCTGATTTCTTTCACAAAATCATACTGTTTCGAGTCAGTTTATTGTGATGCTAATTCCCTCGTCTCAAGACCAGGCTGTAACATTTCAGCCTCCACTGTATCGGCTTGCTTGGTTCGCCTCAGTTTCCTTTATGGCCGAAAGAACACTAGATTTGGAGTCGAGCTAACGGTAGACACTTTTAACATTCCAGTGCTGAAACAGCATTCGGCCGTTATTTCCTACCAAAGTAATCCAAAACAATAGAATTAGCAGTTTCCTTACACGTATGTACTCGCCATAGGGTGAAACCAGATAGTACTACTGGCGTTTATGTTAGATAAAAAATCGTATCGATCAAATACACCTGTAACACGTAAAGTCAAATACCAAATCTAACCACAGACATCATGCTGCAACATCATCAGCAAAGGCTCTCTAATGATGGACATCTATTCAATGAGTAATCCTCGCTTAGAAAGTGGTATTTTTGATTTGACATTCGTTGGCAGAATAATTGGCTCCGTGTTTGTCATCAAGATCCGATAATGTACGCTATGCCCGTTGGTTTGTCTACTGAGCAAGGCAATTCGGTTCGAAAATTTTCCTCATCAATCAAGGTGAGGGCGCCCCGTTGTGTAGCACATCGGAGTGTGCGTCGGTAGTTGCCCACTGAACAATTGCACGGGTGTGTTAATAGGCCTGCCAACTTTCGGGACTGACTTTCGATTGGACGGTTCTAGTGGTTTCTCCGAAAGCCTGTATTTTGATTGGTCTATGTCCATGTGCCCTCAGTTCGACCTCTCTTGCTCTCACCAGTTGGTCGGTGCTGGAGTGAGCATCGGGTCACTTAGAGGCACTAATGATGTCATCTTGATTAATGCTGAAACATTCGCAACCAAGTGGTCTAGCTCGGTAAACAAGCCAGTGAATATCTGTTTCGCTTGAGCTACCATTATTCTCCCAAACAGCAAATGTACACTAGTTATTCAGAATGGGGACAATATCCCTGCAGTCAGCGGTGGATTCATGCTGAACCTGCCGAAAGCGGGTTCTCAAACAATACTTGGACGAGCGCACCTGTCTTGTGCCACTTACTAAACCAAGGAAAATGTCCCCCTCCCCGCACTTTATTCCGTCCACCCCGTCTTCATGCGTTCCCTTTAGGGACTCGCTCCCTCCTAAGTAGCTTTGCTTATGAGCGGATCTCAGCAGCCATGTTAACACTACTCTGCAGCAGGAGCTAATCTACTGGATTTCGTTTTTTTTTCGAGCAGAGCAACCAACTAGCTCATAGGTTGTCTAGTCGACCTGTCCTTCCAGCTGGGTATCCGAAACGTACTGTTCTGCGAACCGAACTCCCAAAATCAAATGTACACTTTTTTTCAGCAACACGACCAAAAACTGCCACCATCTGCCAATGATAGTTCCGTCATTTCTTGTTTAAAATAATCCCTTACAGAGAACAACCATCAGATCGAGCAAAAGCGTCACATTATATGGACAATTCGCTTGCAGTATGCGGTATCCCTGGCCTGAACAAGTTCTGTGCGCTTACCCAAATATATAGAGGTGTTTTATGCATTCCATGGTCATTTCTGATCTATGTCAACCTTGTTGTTGTTGTCCATTGCCGACTAAACTCTCTAAAACGAGCCGACACCGAATAACCACACGCTGTCAATGACACTGAAGGCTGTTACCAGTGTAACGCCAAAGTTTGACCAACCCATGCTATATTGGCTGTTTTTTATGCCATTAAGTTGGACTTGTCAACCAGTAGTCCGCTAATTTTGTTGACACTGAAAGCTCACATGACCTGTCCTTTTGTAGGCAGACAGGCTCAAGTACAAAGATCCACATGAGAAGTTCTCTTCCAAAGCCAATTACCGATATTTTGTGAGTAGCGTGGAAGTATGCAAGTTTCAATGGGGAAAGTGGTTGACCTGGGACAGTATCTGAATCAGAAAGGTGGCTGTTCGTAAAGTTGTTGAAAACCCTTCGATAGTCCACGACCTGTTTCACTCATCCTGGGGTTCTTCAGGTAGGTGCAATTCCATAGTTTCGGCCAACCTTGTGTTTTGCTTGAATACAAATGGTACGAAATTCGTGAGGTACACTCATGTGCACAGCAATTTAGTCCCAACGGGTGACTCGACTGATATTCTTAAATTTAATGTGTTGCACAAAAGTCACCTCATGTTCCCAATGATACGATATTCGAGATATCTCAGTACACAGTGTAGATGGAATATACCATTCTTAGGTTGGCTGTCAGAGGTCTCGGCAGACTTAAAAGTGATGTGTTCAGTTTAAACATCTGTTTGTTTTCATGAAGGAAACTACTCACAAGGTTGCTGAAAACTCTTCGACAGCCCACGACCGGTTTCGCCCTTCTTGAGGCTCATCAGGTAGGCGCAGTCCCCGAGTTTCCGTCAACCTTATGTTCTACTTGAACCCAAATTGGACTGATTTCGACAAATACACTCATTTGCAACCTTGTGAGTAGTTTCCTTCATGAAAATATACTGCGATATCTCGAATATCGTACCAACTGAAACATGAGGCGGCTGTGTGCAGCACATTCAGTTGAAGAACATCATAAACGAGAGACTCACTTGAGTCTCCCGTGAAGACCAAATTGATTTGCAAATGAGTGTATTTGTCGAAATCTGTTTGTTTGTTTTACCATCAATGAAGGCGGTGCTGCGTATCCGAAAATATAGTCAAGTTATAGTTTTCTATCAAAAGTATGCAAAAAAGGATAGTACGTGCATAATGATGAAAATGAACGACTTTGGAGGAATACGACTTACAGCACCAACTAGAACATGAGATGGCCTTGTGCAACATATTCATTTGAAGAAGACCATAAACAAGAGATCCGATTGAGTCTCCCACCAAAACAAAATTAGTGTGCAAATGAGCATATTTCGAGCAAGCTGACTACTTGCATGCAGTAAGATCGTTTAGCTGTAACACCCTTTCAGTGTCTAACTGCCATGCCACCCGAAGAAAGCATGAGGGTTAAGATACTGTCAGGCTGCCCGAGCCTAGACAGGAGCGGTCGAGATGTTGAGGTTGGGTTCGAACCACTGACCACTGGTCAGCAAGTTCGCGCCTTAACCAGTGTGCTGTCTCGAGCTCAAGATATTTGCTGCCAACTTTTGATCTCCCTTATGGAGCACCGGAGCGTACCAAGTGATGATTAGTAATAATTGTTGTTAATGGCCTACTTATACAGGATTGAGCACATCTGCTTTCGATTTTCGGTCGGTGAGTAGATAGGCACAAATCCAACTGTCTGGCCCAGAATATCGTGCAATAACATTTCTTTTATGCCTTGGAAAGCCTGGGCAGCGTGAATAACCCACACCCCGAAAGTGCTTCGATTCCGAAGCCTTCAAACTGCAAGCAGTTGTTCAACCAGGATGTTAGATGTGTAGACAAAAGTTGTGGATTTTGATCGGTGGAAATGAAGCGGTGAGATAAAGAACTGCCTGTCGTCTAACAAAACTGAGGTCCCAGGCGCTCCTAATGTTTACTACGGTTCGCGTTGAGTAGCCAAACTCCCTTGTCCTCAATTGCAGACAGAGTGCATAATCACTCACCTCCATATCGATTCAGAAGCGTCTAGCAAGTATTCTAACCGGACACCTTATCACTTTGTTGGAATCCAATAAACAAAGAGCAGGTGTGCACAAAATGAGAGATTGCACCTCCAATGGTCACCTCAAAGTCCTGAAGACACGTTTCTGTTGGTGTTTTGATTTGATGAACAACGTAACATCCAGAGAAGCCACAAACAATTTATCGAACAGAGTGGTAAAGATCTTTGCCTCGCAGTTATCTAACACCTAATTTCGATGAGTAAATCACGCCGGGAAGAGGCGATCCGCACTGGTTCAACTCCTGTCAGATACACCTGTGACAACTGAAGCATGCTACGTAGATTACAAGTTCGCCATCATACACGATAATCAAGCCTACTTTCATTCTACGACAGAGTGCGTCAGATGGCTTGTCAGCTGACTTTATTTGATGTCAGCCTCTTAAGAAGACGTGCTGTTTCGGCGCATAAGGTACAGAGAAACCAAACCAGTTTGGACGAGAGATAAACTTAAACAGTTGTTTTTCTGAGGCAAAGGATAAATCGTATATCTGACATGTACAGACGACTGCAACCAGCTGGGCGTCTTCAAAGTAAATGAAACCCGGCAGAACGCGTGTTCAGGCTCAATAGTTGTCTTCAGGGATCGACTCTTCACCTAATCGAAGAAATGTTAAAGCCGCTCTCATTAAATATGCTGCACACCTACGCAAGTACACAGTTAAGTCCCACTACAGTTGTCAAGGTAATGAACCAAAGTTCGTATTTTACTGAAACGACTTATATGGCTGCCAATCTTTGCCTACTTTCTTAATGTGGAAACTCAAAACAATCAAACCCAACAACAGGTTATGTACCACCACATAAATCTTACCTGAAACTAATGGAAGCGTAGCTGAAACCATCCATGAATGCTGCTAGAATGTTTTACAGGATATCTTAATTTGGCTCCAATTTAACCACAGGGTTTTCTTCCATTTCGGCCATTTGGCAACAAAGTTGTATGCGATGTATCTCATTCTGTGACCATTCAATCCCTAACACAACCTAGATTCTCATCATTTCACACAACACCCTATTTTCCGATAAATATGTAGCGTTTTGACCTGGTGACAAATCTCCCAAGACAAAGCCTGTTCGTTTCATTCAGTGCTTTCATAAGTTCAACGGACTGTCGATCGATTTTATGTCTCATTCTCATCATTGTCAGCTGTAAGAACCGCGTACTTGTCGTACAGTGGTTGTAGCTGCCACAGTTTCGTTCACCGATGATTTGGGGAAAATTAGAACAGTATGGCATATGCACAGCTTCGTGGATTGCCTGTTGATATTTGCGTCGAACCCTCATCAGGGCACCTAAATTAAGTTGCTTTTAAATGGTAAGTGCAAATCTTCCCTCACCTTCTCTCTGAACTTATCAGACACAATCTCACTTTCAAAAAATGAATATACTTGTCCGTTGCTTTAGAGTTGTTTTCACTCAAGGATAAGCGATATTCACACCCTTAGAGTGTTCACTTTCGGTTAGACGCTTCTGCACCCATCACAGAGTACTTTACTGTTGAGATTCCGACACAAACTATGGAGCACTCGTTACTGCAGTTTCATGTTGATGCAGCAGAATGTTGATTACAAACAACACTGTACAACCGATTGCTTATGCATAGTTTTATCTAGGTCATTATTAAGCCTGACGTCATGGCAAAGAACGGAGTCAGGTAGGTGCAATTGCATTCTGCTTTGCATGCTAACTACTTATCAGTGCGAAGAATGACACGAGATGAAATGTGACCTCAACCTATTTTTAGTCTAGTCGACAATCGATATGTTCAGGGTCGACTGCAGATAGTGCACATACCACTTCCACTTCATAGCTGATAATGTAAGGTGAGATCAGTTACCAGGTAAATAGCTGTGATTAAAATCGGTTGGTAAAATGAATCAATGTGTAGTTCGATGGTGGCAATTTTTTACCTCATCCAAACTGAATAAATATAATATATCCAACAGTTAGAGCAAGCGCACTTTCGACTTCTAGAAAGTTTCGATCGAGCAGGAAAATTGTATCTAGCTGACAGGGCCCCAAGGTGGAGTGCCCTGAATGAAACGACTTTTTTCCCGATCAAGGTGACAGGCCATGGAAATCAAATAGGGTGAATGTGTGAGTAGGTCGGGGACGTTGAACCCATAAAGGGGTGAGACAGAGAGTCAAAATGTCAGTATACACCCTGGATGGATCCAATTATTCAACTGACACAAAACAGACAGGCAGTAGAATAGAATGTCGTCACAATGCAATGACACCACCTTAGTTTTTGTCTTCACAACTGGTAATGGCAAGCATCAAGTTCATCTGAAGCGCGATCATATCTGTTTTATAACTTCATTGTATTCCGAAGGTGCACACCAAGTAGAACGGTGTTTATTAGCTCAGGCGTACAGTTAACAAAACCGCCAGACATCCACCATCTCAAATATCAGACCGGATTGCCTGACAGCCTGCAGATCGTGCAGTATTCACTACTAAATAAACGGACGAAGAACAAACACACACAAAAAGCTTCAGATAATTCCGGTGTTTTTGCCACAGAATAAGGACAAATTTGTGTTAGAAACGGGTGGTTTTTACAGTTAATTACTGATGGGGCTAAAACAGAGCTAGGGCAATTCGCCTTTGAAAACTGGCCGACACGAAGGCTACGCTGAGTACGTAAATTAACATGAGACTAGAGATCGTTTTGTTTTCGTGAATGACGAAAGAAAATCAGCCGAGATTTTGAACCACTACCACAAATCACCCTCTTGTTGCGTTTCTGATTAGACGTTAGTCATTGTGCTCCATTCACCTGAGAAACTACTTACCAGGATGTGAACTGAGTCGAGTCAGTGTGCTCTCAAATGCGATGCAACATGAAATCTAAAGAGCATTCTATGTATAATGCAAGTTCCGAAGAGTCTAGGGTTTTTTAACATCGGATCTTCGTGATTTCCTGATTCAGATCTTTTTGCGCTACTTGACCGTCGGGAGTGATAATGAAAGTTTCGGTGTGCGTCGGTGCTAGATGTAATCTTCCGTGACTGTCGTCAAAGGAGCCAAACCGAACACTGACCAGCCCTAGTGTATCGTGCAAATGTCCTAGACATGGCTTGTGAGTGACTTACGCCATCCGTAAATCAGTCACCTCCACAGATCAGTAGTCTGCACCTGATTCAGTAATCACGGAAAACCAACCACATCGCTCAAGCGTTAGCCTTTCGGATGAAATTATTCCAATTCACCTAGCGCTCGCTGGCGGGTTGATCACAACATTCTCACCTCGCGCTTCAGATGTCCAGAGTTCAGATCTCGGCACGGTAAACGATACGCATTGAAGGCGAGCTGTGATGGATGAAATTTGTGTCTATTGTGAGCTAACTGGAATAAATACGCCGGGACAAACGGACCAGTGAGACGACGACAATGTGAATACAAGCTACTAAAACGAACTTTCATCTTTTTGTTCCCTGGTTGTTTTAGTTCCGTACATCTTATATCCACAAGGAAACTAGTCGTTTTCCGTTCAACCTATCTCGTCTACCTCCTGTTTTTTTAGAGATACACGATAGCTTGCAACGAGAAAAAAACAGATTGACACGAAAACGATGGGCAAAATTATATTTCTGAAACAACCAAAAATGTCCGTGTAGTCAAACACTTTGGTAGCCGCGGAACACAGAGTAAATATAGTGGCGTTTGAAAGCCAGCAGAGAGTAAAACTATCCGTTTGTGAGAACTGCAAAGGTTGCAGTGTCAGAAATATGGTACTTGGACATTCTGTATCCTAAATCAATCACTTATGGTCGGTCCACAAATATTCTTAACATTTATTTAAGACAACATGGTCTGTTTATGGTTCTGTTGGCCACGCACGAAGCAGACATTACAACGCCAGTCACCTTAGTTGTACTCATGTGTACGATATGGCCACATGATCGTCATTCGCGTTGGGCTTCTTTTCTGCTTTATTGAATAAACACACCAAGACCATTCAAATGGGCAGTCATAATTTTGGTATGCTTCCATAGCTGGTGTCGTCAGCTTTGAATTTACACAACGCTTACAACTATCACGTATAACCTGACTAAAACCCTCAAATTCGACATCTGATAGTGCCGGGCATTAGCATAAGGGCTTTGTAGGATCAAATGAGTACACTACCAGGCTACAGCACACCATGTCGTGCGAATGACCAGCTGATGGTTTCTTCACAAGTGTCCTGCGATCGTCGAAGCTCTAGCAGATCACTGGCAATTTCCAGACTTAGCAACTCCACACCATCTGTCAACTACAGTCAGGAAAGAACGTTCGGACGATTATCACGCCCGCAAGCAAAGTCAGTGGTTTCCAGGCGAGGCTGAGCAGCCTATAGTACCACGCGGCCATTCTGGTTTTGGGTTATTCTAGAATAGACCAAAATGTAGGGAATAAAACCAACAACCGGCACCGAATCTTGAATGAACCTAGAAAACTCCGTGCCCGAATGACGTCTTTTATTTGAGTCATGATTCATGTACTATCCATTTTTGCTTATTCCTGGCACAAGAACATAATTCGAATGTTTTTTCGGATATGCAGGACTGCCTATGTTGACGGCAAGATAACCTAACTAATGTTTAGACGGAATACACCACTGTTGCTGAAAACTATTTGACAGTAATCTTATGAGGTATGTTCCGTCTAGACAACGTAGTGAGATACCACGAACACGACACTAACTGGAACAAGAAGCAGCATTGTGCAGCATACTCAGTTGAGTGACACTATAAACAAGAGATTTAGCTGGATTCAGCTGAGCCTGTCGTTGAAACCAAACCAGCGTACTTCGCAAGACGACCTCCATCATTCCGTACTAAGTCCCTCGTCTGCACTCGGACATTGCTGAAATTAGGAACTGTTCATCCTCGACTGTGTCACTGCGTAGCACGTTTGACTTTGGTCGCGAGCTATGCTTTCTCTTCAGAATAAAAACAGCTATAGGCATCTTGCCTTCTCGCGGCGGAACATGTCACCCTCAAGGCAAACGGGTACGGACGTGAATTCCCTCGCCAAAATCGATCGCAAGGACAACTGGCAGGATCGTCCAAAATAACATAGCACCGGTCGCACGACTGACCCGTCCTCGCATCCTATATGTATCGCCTGAAGGTAGCGTCAGCTCCAGTTACGGAAACGCCCCTTCCATTTGGAAAAAGCGCCAATCCAGTTTTCCTCGCAATTTCACACGCAAATTCATGCACTCTTGTACTTGCATGTCATACTCTCCAATCTAGTGAAATCTCTCGTTCGAGTCCTGAGCCCCAGTCCACAGACGCCTTACATCCAGATCCATCCATCATCCTTCACGCGTTCGCTCTCACATACCCAGATCCTCTACTGCAACATCTTAACAGCACAGTCAAGCAGTATATTCAGATATGAATCAAACCGTACTTAATTGTAAGGAAATACGGTCATTCAACTCGTGATTTCACTAATGCTGAGACTGTTAGGACCGCGTTCAACTTACCCACCTGATTGGTTTTGTCCTGCCCAGCAATTATACATCGTTGACCACTTCCGCGATCAACACATGCTGATATCTTGTCACACAGGTCTTCGCACACCTCTCAAGAAATTATAGCCTCTGGAGGAAACGTCAGCGACCACTTGTGCAGGGAAGATGAATTTGGTGTGGGGAGAGTTCCGGTTTCTTATTTTAGTACCTGAGACTATTCAAAAAGCGTGTCCTTCTTGTCAATCTTTTAAACAAAACTGGATTAAAACCACGTCTTCAGTGACGTCAATTTCCTGCAGTAGCCGGATAGTTAGACTGTTTTAAAAAACAGCCCTAGAGCAGGGAGACCAACCATGAGAACGAGCTCAGACGACCGTTTTTAGACACCTACCATCATCATCATCAAAGACAGCAACATCAGTGTTGACACTGATGCTTCACTGCCATACAACCATAAGGCTCGTCTAATTATATTTAAGGCCCTAGAGTGAAAAGAAGAGAAAAAGAGTGGATGAGGGAGGGGACCTAGTGCTGGCCTATGTCCAGCGTTCTGAGGTGCCTACACGTCCAAGCGCCCAATCAAACAGTCTGGAAAGAAACTGACAGCACGAACGCCACTGACATCGATTAGCCGCCATTTCTTGCAACGTCTCCAGCCATGCACAGGCGGGGTCACGGGGACCCCATCCT
>SJOL01008619.1:833756-874058 GCA_004794785.1 Opisthorchis felineus
GCGAGGTGGACAACGTATGACTTGGCAGAAGGGCGTGAAAGAGATCACAAAGAGTTTGGGTGTTGTTGGTGTTGTACGCCTTTTAGGATGGGGTCCCCGTGACCCCGCCTGTGCATGGCTGGAGACGTTGCAAGAAATGGCGGCTAATCGATGTCAGTGGCGTTCGTGCTGTCAGTTTCTTTCCAGACTGTTTGATTGGGCGCTTGGACGTGTAGGCACCTCAGAACGCTGGACATAGGCCAGCACTAGGTCCCCTCCCTCATCCACTCTTTTTCTCTTCTTTTCACTCTAGGGCCTTAAATATAATTAGACGAGCCTTATGGTTGTATGGCAGTGAAGCATCAGTGTCAACACTGATGTTGCTGTCTTTGATGATGATGATTAATACAATACCCATCCCAGTATATTCATCTGTAGCGGCCTCTGCATCGCCAGAGGTGCGCAGCGGGCACCTGCAAGAGAGCGAGGAGGCAGTCCGTTGCATCACAGTGCTTGAGTCCTGAATCCTTGTTTCTGGCATACATCAATGCAGAGGGAATCCAGCGCACGAGCAAGAGACACCCGTTGACCTGCTTGCCTCAGTGCGCGGACTTTAAAGGCGGCTAAGTAGACAGGCTTTCGAGGTTTGAAAACGGACTTGGAAGTATTTAGGGTTGCTACTGAACTCGGACGTACGGAAGCTGCAGCTGAGTGTGATGCAGCAACAAGACTTGTTCGGTAACCTATAGCAATTTCAACTTTACTAATTGTCGTGTTGCCCTAATCGGCAATGCCCACCAGCGTGCGTAAACACACGCATCAAACCACGGACTGGAACCTGAGCCCAGATTCGAGTCAACGTATGGCCACTACCGACAGCACCATCAATGTTAGAACACTGGTGATTAACTATCTTGCCACCAGGTCGATTTATTCGCATGAAAACCAGTAGTATCACCTATACCGGTAAGTCCAAAGCGGTATGAATGACCAACACAGCGGAGCAGGTTCTGTACATGGGCTGGAGGGGTTACTTCACCTGACCAACCCTTAGCATTGAAGTCTCGCAACGTTCAAACGTCCACCGGCCAGATCGAGGAACAGTCTACATGAAGCTCGATGGCCTAATCGCCCAAAGGAACATAGTAAACGCTTCCATAGTTAACTTTGATGATTCGTCTGTCGCATCGAACGTACCCCAGACTCGGGATAGTTGTGGTTAAAGCGTGGACATGACGATCTGGAGGTCCGTTGTTGGAACCCAAACTCGGCACCTCGACTGCTCCTGCCTAGGCTTGCGTAACCTAGCCGTGTCCCTCGTGTGGCACTACGCCACGAAAGGGTGTCGCTCCAAGCAATAGAGACAGTGCAACAAGCGGTCCGCGCTGACCCGATTTGCAACCACCCGAACGAACACAACTAGGGGTAAACCGCCAACACGCCCAAATGTCGGCCGATAAATGTCACAATGTCAGATTGTTCACCGTCTCAGACCACCCGTATATGCACCCATCCGCCCTACGATTCGTTGCGTTAACCCATGGTAATGACCCAAATTCAGATAATCGTTCAGAAAAAAAACACCTTTTTGATGCACTACTGCCATGCAACCTGATGGAAGCACAGGGACTGAGGGGCCGCCAAATTGCCCCGGCCTGGATAAGTGAAAACCTAGTGTTAATGGAGCTTCGTCAGTCGCTTCGTCTTAAACGCTGAACAAACCCCCGGTAATCATTAAGTGGTCTGTGACCACGTCGAGACCAGGCGAGGGCGGGGTCATGACGCAAGTGCAGCGCCAGCATGCACCAGTGGAAGTAACCCATTGTCGACCAACACAAGGGAGGAGGAAGATTGAATGGAGAATTAGTTCCAAGCAGCTTGAATGTCTGCGCGCCAAGGGCGCTTTGGGATATTCAGGGGTTGCTGCGACCGCATCAGTTACAATCAGCTGCTGAGCCACTCAGTCTGGGATAATAATTTTTCGGCTGTAACACCCTTTCGGTGCCTAGCCGCCATGCCATTCAAAGGAAGCAGGAGGGCTGGGATACTGCCAGGTTGCCCAAGCCTAGACAGGGGGAGTCGAACCACAGACCTTCCGGTGAGTAAATGGGCGCTCTAACCACTAGAGCCATCCCGCTCGTCAGTCTGGGAAGTTGACCATCAGAGTGAAACCTAACAGCTGATGACAGACGTGTTAAAGTATCTCGATAGACAGAAGATTTTCAAGGACAAAATGTAACGGACATATTAGTTTGTTCGAAGTCGCGAAGGTTAACTCCGAGAGTTAGGTTCTCAGAATCAACGATTCGGTGATGAGAAATCTGTGGTCAATGTCCTCCTCCGCCCAAAGTGGCGGGCGATTTCGGGATGTAGCCCTGTACTGCATTCTGTTAACTGAAAACCTGATCGAGTTACCAAACCGCATTCTATTCTATTCTATTCATCGACGGCATTATATCACATAGGTGGATAAAACCCAACTCAGTAGAATACATCTTTTAACGGATAGGTCTGGAGTAGACAAAGACTTTGCACAGCTGAGCAAATGGACCCAGCGGAAATATGGTCGGGCAGTTACACAAAAACAATATGGAGCAAACCGTGGAGTCATGATTAAATGACAATTTGTGCGATAGGGGAGGACTGAAGGAAGGCGTGAAGAGCAAAACAGGGACACCTGAAGTGCGTGCTGCGTAAATGCATTTGGAGAGCGCTGTCTGTTCCGAAGACTGTATATATGAGTTTATCTGTACTGTACACTGAGAACGTTTGCGGTAGACCATGACGTCGATCGGAGGTGGACTGCTCAAAGAATGGACGCACGCACTAAAATGAACTTTGAACATATACAAGAGAAACCTGGTTTTGACAATCGTCAATGAAGAGACGCGTTAAATCATTACTCAAGCGTCGCCCCGTTATTGACATGGTCTTCCGTTTCTTCCGTGGCCTTATGTTTAATAACTGGTGCCTCATCTTCCAAATCATCATCAACAACCGGTGCGAGGTCGCTACGCCGTCGCTTACTCCCTGGTCGTCGCGGGCCGGTTACGCCCGCACCAGACAGGTTGGCACCATCATCTTCAATATCCTCGTCATCATCCTCTTCCTCTTCATCATCGTCTTCATCGTCGTCGTCGTCGTATTCACCTAGTTCGGCATCTTCCTCTTCACCTGAAGTGAAAAATGTGACAATATATGGCATTATCGGTCACATAGGGGAAACCATTGCAAGCTGTGAACTGTTTGCAGGCTGCGGCAATAAAGGAATCATCCTGCCGGTGCTTAAGACCCTCAGTGACCCACTAACCTGAATCATCAATATAACACAACTGCTGTTTAAAGGTTGTACAGTGAAGGATCGACACAAGGCGAAAAGGAGAGTTGTTGAAGCCTGAAGACACTAGAAGAGCGGTCGAGCGCAGGATACGGACACCAAGGTAACTGGAACTACTGGCACACCACCTGAACACGGCTTATAGTTGATAAAGAAGCACCATTTGCGAATGGAAACCGAAACGTTAAATGAGCATGCATGGCGGCGCGGTTAGGATTAAAATGTGTCCCACCGGGAGAATCGATTTGGGTCGAATCTCCATATCGGCAACATCATTCGAGTCAGCCAATGATTGGCCTTCGGTCGGCACCAGATTAATTGATGGAGGCGCTCATGGTCGGGGACGGAAGAATGTTGAGGCATAATTCACGTGTCCACAGAGGTGACTGTCCAAAAGTGCCGATTCCGGCGCTAGCGAGATAGATGCACTGTTTAGGTCTTCCATAGCACTAAGGACAAATCGTGTGATAATGCAGTTAGAACGTACATTGAAACCCATAGGAACCCTCCGGACCAAATGGAAATTTCCACGGAAATTTCGGGCGGCACAGGCAAAAACTCATTGACCAGAACCTCCTTGATAACATTTCCAATGCTCAACACTCATTTCCGCACGTATTTGGATGAAAGCCATATTCATAGGAATTGTCACCTACTTAAGACAACCTGTGAACTGCAAGTGAAGCGGCTATTTATGAACGACAAGGACCGAAGTACAAGCCCATACTAATCAGTTGTCTTACTTCTCTCTCACAACTCCTGCGGTGTGGAGGCACGTCCGCTGCCGGTGCCACTTCGTCAAACCGCCAAGCTGCAACACGCCAATTACACCACCTTGCCAGGTTGAGTGAAAACCCTCCAAGTTTTTTGGCGGAAACGCTAGTGTCACCTTCATAAAAACAACATAAGGGTAATGCAAACTCTTCGACAGCTCATTATCGGTTTCGCGTTTCTTGGGGCTCACGATCAACCTAACGACCCAGCTGAACATCGAAATGTAAGCAACTGGCGAAGTAGTTATTCGCAAGTAGGGAGACTCAACCCAACATATCTTTTGTGAAGTCGGATTAGATAAACTAGAGATTCAGTCGTCTCCCGCTGGAACTGAAGGAATTTGCAGATGACTGCACTTTCCTAACGCTGTAAACGTATTTCGTTTGGCATAAATTCAAGCTTATTTATAGGAATTTCAGCTACGGTGTATGCAGCTGATTACCATGTGTCGCCTAATGGCACGGATTAAAGATTATGGTGGCCGTCGACAACGCCGGAAGCTTCCGACTTCAGGATGATTGACTCTTCCCTACAGCAAGTATTGCACATACATTTCGGCTGCACTGAGCAATGTCTTAGCATGTTGAACTGTCAGGTAAGATTATCCCCACTTACTTATATAACCAGTAGTAATCGACCGGCTGCCTTAGGTGCACAGCCTTTATTAGCAGACAACGCACAGCACTGCAACATCAGAACGAGAAAAACACTGCTTAACTGCCTCCGAGCACACGTACAACTGCAGCTTGGGTGTTCAGCAGTAAATAGGACTGGGACACGTTATAGACAACGTGAAAGTGAAATTAACTTACAAAGTGAGAAAATGTGGACGAAATAATGTACGACCGATCATTATCTGAAGCCTGAGAACAAATAAGGGGAAACTTACCTGGAGCATAGTCCTCGTCATCGTCTTCCAGGTCACCACTCCGTTGTAGGGCTTCGATTCCGTACTCTTCTTCCTCCTCATCATCATCGTCGGAGTCCTTTTCTTCGTCAGCATCCGCCTTCTCGTCACCATTGGCTGCCAAAATTAGGAACATGAACGTGCGGTTAATAGAGTAGAGCCCGATTATATGACTTGTCATAACAGAGATGTACTTCAAATGTCTCTTAGATACGCAGTCGCCAACAACGCAGAACCGAACTGAAGAATGTGGAACACCTGATGAGCGGCGCCCCGCAGAAAAAGGGCTCTTAGGGGTAAACATACGACGGTTCAATTGGGGTTGTGAGGTCGATATTCACTATGAGAGCCGTCATCGGCATTACGGTGTATAACGGGACTTTGGGTGCAAACCATTCAGCATTCTATCCAAATACTGAAAAAAAATGCGTAAGTAACCGTAACTAACTCACATTACTACACTTGGAAAAAAGTTTGATTCCATTATATGTGAAATCTGAAATCCCGGTTGTGTTCATAAACGTCCACAATATTAATGACAGTTGTAGCAACCTTTCAGTGCCTAGTTGTCATGCCATCCGAAGGAAGCTAAGACAGGGGCAGTCAGGATGCACAGGTCTGGTTCGAACCACGTACCTTCCCGTCAGCAACTTCACGCCTGGGTCGTCAGAGGTTTGACCACGCTACTAGCATTTCAGCCTTTCCTGCTAATGCTGCTGGTTTTCACGGTGTACTGCTATAATTACTTAGTGTGAGCTGGCTTTCACATGTCCATCACCTACCTTATTCTGGATCACATTACCAAAATGTAACTGCATCAGATGAACCAAGGACGAAAATGTGGTTAACATAATCGGATGAAAATGCGAAATTGCCTGTCATCAACACGGCCTTGAAGGACACTCACCGACCCCCGCATCGCCCTTGGGATGCGAGGTTGGGGTCTGTCGCCGCACGAAAATTCCTCGACCATGCGAAATGCTGAACCAAAACAGCTAGTGGACGGTCCGGAAAAATAAAGCGGGTTGGGGCGGCTACGTTGGCCACAACGACTACAAAGCGCCCATGATAGGCTTTTCGAGACATTTTTGAAGGCCGAGCCGAGCAAGCGCTTGGAGAACCGGCTGTAATATACGGACAGCAGTCTGATCAGAACCGGGTTTATGTAGGGGAATCAGGATGCCTGAAGCTTATGTGAACATCGGATTAGCAATGCTGGTCTTAGGAAGAAGGAACTCTCCTGCGATAGATGAATTACTCACGCTTCATAGGCTACGCTGGTTAGGACATGCACGCAGCATGCCGGAAGACCGTCTGCCTCACAGAGCTTTTTTTGCCCAGCCCTGTGCTGAGTGGGAGAGACAGAGGTGGACAGTGTATGAACTGGCAACGAAGTACGAAAACACTAACCAGTAAACTTAGTCGGACCGACAACTGCCGCCTCCTTGGATGGGGACCCCGGGAATCAACTCACTAATGGCTAGCGACACTGGTAGAAATGGCTCAGTCGTGGTCAGTGGCGCTCGTGCATCAAAGCTATTGCCTCCAATGTGTAGCTACCCAATTTCCAAACAAACATGCCATCGCCTCCAAGGCTTGGCTGTATGCCTTACATTCCCGTTTTCCGGTGATCGAAACCGTAGCACCTGGAACCAATGTGTAGTGGTACACGGTTTATAGCTAATAAATTGAATTGATTTCCAAAAAAGAAATTACTGAAAGGAACGCTTCGGTTGAATGCAACAGCGGGAGAACCCGAAAGGCCGGTTTGCGATCATTCAAAGTTCTCGTCCACCTAACGCAAAGAAACTTGAACTCAGGGTTACTCAGGCGATTGCAAGTAACACTATCGCCCTCCTCGAGGTTGTGGTTTTGTAAAGACAAACGTGTTCCAGCGATTCGCTTTAAATGCCCCTAGGTCGACTCGATCAAAGCATGTACGTACCTAGTGTGACTAAGCGTAAAAAATTTATAACACTGGAATTTTTAGCCACCATCTACGTTCACTAAAGCAAGGCGCTTGATCATTTTATGAGATAAGAGGTTCTCTGCAAATTCCGAGTTTATTGGGCTCACCAGACATTTCTAACATGGAATACCAGAGCCACCCCCACAGACAGATTCATTGGAGGTCGTGGGAAAGCTGAGTCACGCCATCATTATAAAACGGCCCTTCGGACGTGGCACTATTCCGGTGCATAGAAGTTGCACAACCCAAACGAAGCATGAAACCAGGCGACCTAGGCCTATGCAGCAGTCAAAAAGCTAGCCAGCATTCTCAGCACGGATCCTGCGAACAGAAGTTTCGTGCATTAACCATCGAGAACCATGCAGCTAGACAGCTCCAAAGGATAGCCTCCCTTTCTGTCTGTTCCCATTCAGGATGGTGTAGGTAGAGGTCTTTAACGTGGCTCTACCGCTCTATTCATCCCTACATGGCTGGACATGTTATTCTTGAAGCAACTTTGCTTCAATACAATACGGCAGTGAAGCATCGGTGTTGAACACTGATGTCATGCTGTCGATGAGGATGATGAAGCAACTTTGTGGTGCGACCACGCACTATGGAAGGGCGGTTCGGGTTTTAGTACTAAGTGACCATTCCGTCTATAAGCTGAAGCCATCAGAGTGGCGGAAAGGTGGAGTAGCACATTCGGGGGTCGGGCAGCTGCGGCCGTATGGCATCCAAGTACCAGCATGTTACTGGTGCTGGTAATGACGATGAACTGCGGCTCCACATGTTCGAAAATCTAGTTCAGTCTCACAAGAAAAAACGGAGCTAGATACGTTTATTTGTTGACGCGAGATCGTCCGGTTGCAGTTCCTCGGAATGGAATGCCACACGAGATATGGAACACCGTCAGTTGAACGAAAGCTTTACATTCGAAAAGCGAGTGCAGGATGGATGTTAACACCAGCAGCTTCCGTCCGAACTGAATTACTTTGAGTGTGCATAACATGAACGGAACCCGAAAGGCTCGAATAATCACAGGTCACCCAACACCACCAATTCTCGGAAAGACGGTCGCTGATCCAAGACAGGACGTTTCTGGTACAAAACCCCACGAAAGACAGTAAAAGCCAACTCCATGACAGCCCAGATCAGTTGCGTCACGAAACAGGAACGCCACTAAGTCTGATAACGTTGAGGTTTTGGCCCCTAAAACAAACCCCAAGAGGGAAGCGACACAACCCAAAAACACCTACAGCGAGCTGAAACCGGCGACATATGCACTGCAAGACTACGAGACTTCTAAGCCTAAAATTGTTAGCAATGATTACGAACCCAGACTGAAATAAAAACAAGTCCATCGCACCGAGTGCTATATGATTCGAATTGTACGAATTATCAACTCACCTTCCTCCACATCTCCATTAGGGACAGCCCCAGTAGGCTCTTCCTCATTATTCCTAAAGCAAATAGCTTATATATCTCCCAAACTTACTCATCTAGACCGTCAAGGTACTTCAAATTAGGGAGGGCGGCGAATACTGTCTTTCGATAGTTCTCCAAGCCCGTCACTTCGCAGTTGAACAAATCAATACTGCTAAGACATGAGAGTTTCGCCAGCGGGACGAGGGCATCGATTGTAGCTACTTTATTGGCACTCAAATTAAGCGTTTCCAGGTTAGGGCAATTAAGTAATGCCTCCAGGCCACCACTGATGGCATTGTTGGAAAGGTCAAGCTGTGAACATCATACATGAACATATTGAACTCACAATTTTCAGGGAAGGAAGTTTGGGTAAACCAGAGAGATCTTCTAAGCCAACGCTGACGAGATTCAAAACCTCCAGGTTCGTGAATTCATCAGAAAGACCCTCAATCACGGTGGATTTAGAATGGCTCAAAGTCAATTCTCTTATCTGTGAAGGGAAAAATCCTACAAAACAAAGGAGAACGCACCTCCGAAGGAGTCTTCTTGCCCTGTTCCAGTTCAATGCGTTGAGGAAGCGTCATGAACGTCATTCCGAACGATGGTAGAGAGCCGCGCGAACCCGCGAAATATTTGAAGATATGGCTGACCCCAAGCAGGAAATTATCTTCACAATTCAGTTAAACAAAGTACGCGGAGCGGGTAGCTCATTGTTATAATAGGCATGGGACGACGAAAAACTACAACAGCTAGCACACTTTCTTGTTCTAATGACTTTCGTGGCCGATCGTCTGCGCTGTTATAAAACAAACCGCGGTCCTTTCAAACCAGTGGTATAGTATTTTTCGTGTGTGCCGATCACTATTCGCACCATGGAATCGATTTCTCGAAAGCTACGACGTTTTCAGGGTTGCCACTTCATTGTGTTGAATGTCTATGTATAATATACATTTACAAGCATTATACGATTTACCTACATTGATAATTTGTTTAAGTGTGCGAATCTTCAAGGTCAATAAACACCACCGACTGTGAATACGTTACTCATTGTGATAAGAAATCGCGAATTGTGGAGAAAGATGACTCACCTACAGTGGACAGTTTTTAAGATACTTTTTCAGCTGAAGTAATTTTCTGAACATACTAGAATCTACATGGCCCCTGTGGACACGCAATATGCGAAGATGCCATTACCGTAAACAATTTTTGCTCGATAATTACAGGTACCAGTGCAACTTGCGTAAGCCGCGATCAATATTAGTGAGATGTCGTTCGAGTTTTTTTCCCAAACAGCACTGTGTTCCAATATAGCTTGCAAATTATGCGAGGAAGACCATGACGTTGATCAATTGGCCCCATGGAACCTACGTCGATCACAGCGGACAGCTGAACGAACCTAGCATGCGGCTAGGGGTCCACGACGCCTAATCACCCAGCCACATGGAACCTACGTCGATCATAGCGGACAGCTGAGCGAACCTTGCTGACGCACACGACTAACATGCGGCTAGGGGTCCACGATGCCTAATCAGCTGGCCGGAGCGCTCCCGTCCATCTCTACCGGGGAAAAGGTCCAAAATGGACGATATAAAAGGTTTAGTTATATTGGTCATTTGACGTGTACATATGTCCTGTCGGGAGGCGCATTGACGTCTTCGTGCGGATTGTTCATTTGGCCATTGACGTCCTGAAAGGAGAGGAAGATATAAGTTAGGGTATCGAAACATCACCATGAGGCACGCGGCTGAAAACCTGGAAGGAGTACTTACCTTATAATGGGAGCACTTTGGCGGCTATAATATCGTAGAGGCTTGTTCGCACAATGCCATATTCAGCGGCTATTTCCCATGCCTACTTACTGTATCCATCAACAAATACGAGACTTACATGAGAAGCATGATATCTCATTAAGAGACAATTTGTGTAGAGCTGGTGGGTTAAATGAAATCATCTTCGTGCCTCTGATCTAGCTGGCGCTCTAAAGCGTTAGTCGTAGTAGTCAGATATTTACTCACGGCTGTCTAGCAGTTCCTCCTTGGACCCGAAAACGCGGACACAGATTTTCGGGATACGCTGTGCTGGGTTTCTGTGCTTCGGTCCAGATCAACATCGTAAGACGGCCTCTTGGCGGACCGGGTTGCAGGCTCACCTTTGCGTTTCCTGGACGGGCCGGGGGCTAAGAACGGAAAGTAAATAATCCCTCCGTGGACTCACCTTTGGGACAAGCCTGAAGAGCATCACCGCACAGCGGGCAAGGTTTGCCATCGCAACAATCGACGTGATATGATACACGATCGGTTGGACACCAGCCGTCACTGATAGTAGTCGGCCGGTCACAGAGCACAAAAAGGCCCAAGTCGGTGTCCCTAGACCGCCACCTCAGTTGAGGTGCAGTATTCTAGACCACCGACGGCAGGCCACCGGTTGCAGACTTTGAGCCTAGTCGCAGCAGGATATGCCCCTGAGCAATGAGTTGCATAAAGATGACTGTGGCCCTCCTGGGTTCCAGCTTCTGAAGCCTATCCAACACTCTGTTCATTTGTTTACGAAGGCCGTCCAAAGCTGTCGGCGGTGGTTTGGGAACAAGTGTAAGGCGTCCGGTCTCCCGAATTTTAGCCAGGACCGAAGGCATATCATCTGTCACAATAAAACGCAACTATGCGGCACCTACTCAACGTAGCCGGTAGACGTTTCTGGCGGTAGTTACATATATCCTGAGTAGTAAGGATCTTGCCAAATTCATCAGCCACAAACTGCCGCGCAAAACACGACGGCGTTCCATATTTCAGTAGGGCCCTGCACATGCCCATCTCATCTTCCGTTAGCCGTCGATTAATCGGAAGGCGATCGTACAAAAACTTTGACAGCCTATGATTGTGTTCAAGAAAATAAGAGGTGACCGTTAGGTGGTTTCGTTGCCTCCGTAGACAAACAAACTGGACAGCCGGTGCTTCAAGTACTGGTTTTTATATACAAAACAGGCTCAGCTTCTTCGGATTCCCCGACTTTCCGTCGGTCTTGAAGTTCGCCTGCTGCATTTGTAGTAAATCCATTTGTAACGCAGAACAGCGTTGGTGCTCCGATTACTGGAGGAACGGACAAATACCACATAATTATCCTTCATGTATTGATTTAAGGCCTTCTCAAATGCCATGAGGGATGAAAGGGATACAGCCCCAAATTTCTCACCAAACGCGTGTGAAGCGACTTCTGAAGCCATAGCACAGCAAGTTCAAAGTCGAACGTGCACCAAAAATTTCAAACAGAGATCAATTAAAACAAATTGCGTAAAAATGAAAGCAGAGTAGTGTGGTTTTTGGTCTGAGCACTTATGCAACAAAATGCCACACTTTGGCCCAAAAAGTTTTATTCCACCTGCAAAGGTTTTGCAGGAAAGTTCATTGTGCCTCCAGGGCGCGGCTTCGTGTGCCCCGGGTGTTTTGTGGGATAAGTGAGCTTGATGCCGTCTCAAGATAATCTGGATAATTTCATGGGAATTTTCTACGACCAATTTGAGAGCTACAGGACTCTGCAGACAGTTCCGCTTGAACCTCGCCCAGTTATGTCGAAACGACAAGAACACCTGAACGACGCGAAAGGTCCGACACTGGATGATTGGGGGAGAGACCATCGTTCCTGCTCATCAGTCCGTGAATCCGTGGCGGCCTGTGCACCACAGCCGGAATTCTCAGGGTGCAGGTCGGTGCCAAGGCAACAACTTTTTTAATTAGTCCTTGAACAAAAGTCTGACTCACCGGCCGACCGCCAGGAGGCTATGAGGCGATACAAGGCAGCCAGGATTGGAACCAGATACGACCCAGCCGTGTTTTCACCAGCCGACATGGTTAAATTGTGCCTTGCAGGGACTGGACGCAGTGGATCTCCAGCTGTCTGACCAGCTCGTTGAATGTTTTAAGCCCGTGCTGGTGCTCAGTTGCGGTTGGCAAGAGCACATGACCAGTTGAGCGTGAAGAATTTGGTGTACCTGGCACGGGAATCGGCCGAGGGGCCAATGGCCACGTTGCTGTCGCGGGAGAGGGGAATGATTCACCAGTGGTGGACCTGCAGACCAAAGTCAACCAAATGACCAAACAGCTTGCAGCCATGAAGACAGATTTGCGGAGATAAGTTCGAAGGAACCGATGCTACAACCGTGGCATGCCTGGCCACTGGAAGAGTCAATGTCGCCGTACACGACCAATTGTAAATAATAACTCTCTGGCTTAATCCTCTTTTCCCGGGTGTTTTGCGATCAGTGCTGTGACACAGATTACGATGCAGGCCGTTATCGAGATAGACGGGAAAAGCGGGCTGTGTCTAACTGAGGAAGAGAGAGAACGAAGCTGAATGCAAATCGTGCGCATAAGCTGTGAAGGCAATGGGTGGATATCGACTGAAAATTAACCGATTGTCAAGGCACTCAATATGCCTAGACGACAGATCAGTTCAGCATGAGTTTCTGATCAGCCCAGACATAGAAAAGACAATTTTGGGACGGTATTTTCTCAAGAGCACAAAATCCATGGCGGACATAGAGTGGGGCAATCTGATGATATAGTATAGCTAAGTCAGGCTTAAAGGTACCCAAGCACCGCCATGAGCGAACCACATCTCCAAAAGCTTCCGTCTTGTACTGTGCCGTCAGTACAATCCGTGGTCGAGGAATACTCCAAACTGTTCACAGGCGAAGAAGATCCGTTTGGCTCCTGCTCGTGGATTGAACACGAAATCCCTCTCTCGTCCGAATGCTTTTGACTGCATGGCCCCCGTCCGCAACCGCTCCATCTACGGGAGGAGGTCCGTAACCAAATGCAAGAGATGTAGACAATGGCAAAATCAAGGAAGCCAACAGTGCTTACAACTCCCCGGCCGTGTCTGTAAAGAAGGCGAACGGCAAATACCGGTTTTGTGTGGATTTCTGGCGTTTGAATGAAATGACCGTAAATCGGGTTGTAGCTGTCCCTCCGGACGCTGAGATTTTCGATTCGCTCCAGCAATCCCGACATTTCACGATGTTTGCTTTGCGTTCCGGATAATGGCAACTAGCTATCAAGTCAGAGGACCGGAAGAAAAAGGACGTCCACGGTTGGGGCCACCGAATATCAATTTAGACGGATGCCGTTTGGTTTGTCGGGGGCACCATTCACATTCCGGCGCTTGATGCTTCGTTTAACGAAGGGACTACAGAATGTTGCCGTGTACGGAGACGATATCGTTGTGTACAGCAATTCGGAACCAGAGCATGCAGTTCGACTGAAGGCCGTACTGAAGCCTGTTCGGGAACCTGGCAAGCGGATAGATGAAACGAAGACAACTCGCTCGAACTTTGGTGACACTGCTTGGGCATAAAGTGGGTCACGGAGAAATTAGCCCTCCGTCAACAAACTGGCAAAGGTCCAGGCCTGTGCGGGGCCTAATTCCAAGCGGTCCCTACTGGGAAGAGAACTTACCGATGGTGTTGTTAGCCCATCGCGCGTCGATACAGCCAATCACAGGCAAGTCTCCGTTCATGCTGATGTACGGTCGACATGTGCGCCTTCTATTTGATCAGGAAATTGGGTTGTGGCCAACACCACTCTTGTCTCCGGAGGATCAAGGAGATTAAGGGAGGAAAGCTCGAGAAAACTTTACCGCCGTTCGGGAAATGACTAGACACAAAACGGCCAGTAGAAGGCACGACCAATCCCGATAGAAGCAAAGGTCAAATGAAAGGATTATTAGGATCCGGAAGGAGGGGACTAGGTTTGCAGAAGCTCAGAAGGCGGTGGCAAGGCCAGTTCGTTGTGATCGACCACCGGGGGAACGTCTATACAATTCAGGACGGTCGAGGATCTAAACAGTCCCGAAAGTGGCATGATACGCCCGAAGAGCTGCCGAACAAACAAACTTCTATGGCCGACCCAACGGAGGCAAATGGAAATCGGTAGCATGCGAGCAACCTTTACAATGGAAAGGTGTGCAACGCCGTATACTACTGATGCGTAGTCTCTAGTCTTGTCGAAGCTCCGCTCCGCATCTAGTGAAAGGTGAAGTTTATTATTATTATTTATTATTGCGAAACTGCCTTGCAACGTTCGTTTACAGTTGCGTAATAATCAATGAATATCCATGAAAGCTCAAAGAGACTTGTGAGAGCGTTCAGTTTTTAAAAACTACGTGCGTATGGGGCATTTACTTTCTTGTCCAATGGCTTATAGCTGTTTAGTTGGTGTTTGCTAATAATCGACTTAGCTGCAAAGGGTCTTTTTCTTCTCACCAGCACTCAAAAAACCTTCCCAAAATCTGGCGTCGACCCGAAAATCACCCGCTATTGGCCCGGAAATTGGTTTGCAGCACTCGTAGAGGTGAGGGGCAAACCAAGCTTGCGCTTGACGACACATCACCTTACCCCATACTTATGACCATCCCGATGACATTTATATACTCTTGTTCACCTAAAAGTACGCCGATGAAACCGGCCGCGACGCCAGATTGCAGTTTATACCTGACTTTCTCAGACTCCTCGGCTACTGAAGATAGTACTGCTGGAGGTAAAGCAAGCATTGCGGGGACACAGCGTCAAACGTAGGTGGAACTATCGTCATTCATTTCCTTGGTCGAAGGTAAAGGCGCAGCGGCGAACAACACTTAATTCACAAGTCTTGAGCTGGATTGGGTCGCTTGTGTGGAGACAAGCGTCCACAGAATGATCTGCCACAGCCATTGACCTCGACGTCAGAAACTGCTTACAATGTCTCAAAATCACTGAAAATGGGAAACTGCCAGCCTCCAGCTCCACTCCGCCAAAGCAGTTTGTCCGATTGTAGACTCAGTCGTCACTCATGACCCCGAAAACCAAAGCCGTAACTCGAAATCTGTGTACCGGAAAATCCTACGTGCACCGGGTTGGTAATGGCGATTGCGGACGACCTGGGAGTCCATCCACACACAAAAAAGCGACTACGGTCAAATAAGTTACATAACCTTCGCCTACTCTAAAAGCTGCTTCCTAGCTTCAAGGTGCAGTCCTCTGCAAAAACGGGCCTCTAGGGAGTGCGCCAAAATGCACACTCCTTGGTGGCGCCGTCCAACGCACAAGCGGCTCGACAGGGCTTCACAGAGGCATCTTGCCGGCCAAGCCGAGCGAAAAGCCCAAGAAACCAAACAGACGAATGTTCACATGAAATCCTTGAACAACAACAAATCAAGCCTTCCAAAAGTTATTAGTACAAGAGCTGTAGGCAGAAGCCATCAAATTTTTCAGCCACGAGGGCGAAAACTACGTCCCCAAAGGTAAAGGGTCCGCGCGAACAAGGGCTTCTAACGAAAAACCTCCCTAAAAACGGACAGCTGTTCTCGGAAACACCAAGGCAGGAAGCAGATGAGTACGCCAAAGGGGCCTTCTCGAAGCCTTGAACTCAAACCCGGTGTACAACAATCAAAATTATTATTCCCCATGGCAGCACACCTTCGGCTCCCCACCTTCGGCTCCCCACCTTCGGATGCAGCAAAGACGTGTTGAAGCACTTATCCACAACCCGTCCTGGTCCTTTCAAAAAACTTCCCGATAGTAAACTATCCGCTTGCTTTAAACTGCCGTCCACATCGCACTTGTAGAAACCTGGCTCAAGCAAGGGGTCTGATGCGGAGATCTCCCCTCCAAAACCACTCCTGCAGAGTTTTGTGGTGCACTATGGATTTATATCCAGCTTTGAGAGACCGCAACGGTTAACCTTCCGTTTAATTACTCCTCGAAGCAATTTCCCACCTACACCTACTATCTCCATTTTGTTTTGCCTGCCTCACAATTACGCGTCAACATCCTGCCAATATATACGACCTTTGGGCAACAACAGGTTCCAGGAACTCGTTAAGGGCGCAATGTGATTTCACATTGTTGTTTTTTACAGTCCACCAGAAGTATATAAGGACAGAGCTCGGCCAACCTAAACGCACTCTCAACAAACTCATCACAACACACACACGCACCACGGCACGTCAGAGTGCGGACAGGCTCAACACACCAGCACAGCGCGCCTCAACTGCACGCCGCATTGGCCCTTGGAGCTAGCGTCAACAAACATCAGGCCACGGACAAAAAGAAACAAGTTTGGCGATAATACTTCCAAGAGAACACTTCCTGCATCCGGCCCCTCTTCTTTCAATCCCATTAAGGACCTTACTAACCGATAAGTCCCTCCAATTTTGTGTGCTTCACTTTCACATTGTATTTACATTCATAAGGTGCACCTAACTTTGTAATCTACCTAAACGTAATGCTCAACCTTTGTTAGTGTCTCTCGCTTTTGATATTCGACCTCAACGTCTAATTACCAGAGCACTAAAAAGACCGCTTCTCTTCTTCTCGGTGCGGTCTACCGTTGCCCCTAAAATCCTCCGAAAGTTGATCACTTCCTCCTACAGACTCATGAGCAGCTACCACTTCATACATCTGTTGCACGTAGGTGATTTTAACGCCCCGGAGACCTCCTGGATGGAGCTCCAGTGCATCAAGCCTAGTGGACATTTCGAATCGGCGCTGACCAAAGTCAATCAACAGAGCGCTTGGACTCAACGTGTCGTCGCAGCCCCTAGATACCAAACTGGCCGAATACCATTCCCGCTGGATTTGGTTGCCATCAACGGAAAACACTTCGTTGATCAAGTGTTAATTAGAGCTCCGCTGGGACAAGGTGACCAGGCGGAAAAATCGCCTGGCAACTGAAAAACCGGCAGATCCAGATGTAAGACGAATTTATCAGAATCGTCTTCTTGAGTCTCCCAACTGCGCCATTATCAGATGTGAATTCATACATGACCAGATCGCCACCCCTTTGAACAGTGCTGGGAGTTTTGCTCGTTACACGGCGCTACCAGGCTCACTCAAGCACTAGATATCAGACCGAACAGTGGCATTGCTTAAATCTCGGAGACATATCCCAACCGGTCTCGAACATAACTTGACGCGACGAATTTCCAGACGTCAAGTGAAGTTTGATGGACACGAAAAGCCAAGGAAATGGAAAAGGCTCAGAAAGCCAGTAATGCCCGAAGATTATTTCAGCTGATCCGCGCGACCGGTCCCGGAAAGCTCCTGTGAGCGAAACCGGGGAGGCTCAGAAGGAAAAATAAAGAATAAAGAAGGATAAAGAAGAGCGCCTCGACCGGTGGGCCGAATTTTTCGAAACAGATTTATCGTGGCTACCTGCTGTCACTCATATGGAGCGGTTGCTGGACCCCGAATCCCCATCATCTATCTCCCCAATATGTTCAAAGAAGCGCCTCACAGCCTGAAGACCCAGCTCCCAACCCCCCACCTTTCGAGGCCGGTAAACAGGGAGCTCCAAGTAACCTCAGATTGTTCCCTAGTAATAACTGACATCTCTCTGCCCCCTCAACCCAGCAACACTCTTCTCTTACCGCTACCAGTAGGACCTCAGGTCCTGAAAGACCTGAAAAATCTCAGAGCCCGTCTGTACAAGATGGAAAATGAAATGTCCTCCGTCCGAGCCATACAGCCTAATGCATGCCTCCTTAATCCTGACGCAACATGCAACCGGGCCAATCTGAAAAAGGGTAGATTCTTATTGACACAATCGCTTGTGAGATTTGGCAGTGCATTGAATGCCATCATCAAGTCCTAATAGTCAACGCGCCTGATCGATTTCCGATTGAACACACCAAAACTGCCATCTTGACTGCATATGGCATGATAGACACCACATGCACAGCGCGATGGCTCCGAAAGTTGAAACCAACCATGTACTGCCCAATAATAATGCAATTCCGGGATGAAAACGATGCCGTGTTAAAGTCTCAGGCTCTTCTCCCTGCCGAAAAATTCCGAACTATAAAAATTAAAGCTGCTCGTACTCGAATGCAAAGACAGCCTACCAAGAAGTTACTACCTAAATCTCATAATTCGGTCACTAGAAGCTACCAGCCTGAACACTCCTCCACTTACCAATCCGCGCCAATTAGGACATTCGACGTTACTCAGTCACAGATACCCCGTGCGCCTACCTCCCCGAGAAACCACGGAATTTGGTCCACCGTCGATACGTGTAAGCATAACAGCCGAATAACCCCCGAATCAAACTATAACTTACAGTGCCTGTCGAATTACTTGGCCTCCTCTGCAGTGGCATTTGAGCTCTGCTGGGCCCCCAACCGTCCTCGCTAACGTTGAGGCGGTTGTGGTATCCACGCCCACTCTATACTCTGACGCTGCACTTTGTTCTGATGCCACACACAAGAAACTGTTGGATCCGATTCTCACGAATTTCCAGACCAACTATCATATCCCTCCTCCGGGATGCCAAATTGACTCCGCCGGCCCCCTAAGTAACCCGACATCTCATATGATCAACAGAACGGCCAACTTCATAAGCGTACAGACTACTGATGCATCTATGAATGAAACTCACAGACGTCTCATCACAACCCATCGGCCACCTTGTCCCCCTGTAAACCCGGTCCCATATGCTGTCGTACCTGCTGCGCCATCAACCGCCAGTACCTACGCGGACGCTCCCATGGTACTCCTATACTCAGTGCTCTGTGATTACCCCCAGCACTGAACCCACACCAAACTATTTAACAGCTTCTAGCTTCATAGCCTTACAGTACCCTGAGCCCTCCATCACTCCTGCGAATGAACTTTCTGCTTCACCACCCACTAAAACTGCAAATGCCTCCATCAGCCCGGTAAAACTCTCCCCAGGTCCTGAAACGACTGATGCGGTACGTCTCCCAGCCAGAACAGTGACTACACCAGTTGTTGACAGCACTTGTTCTCGTCGCAGACCCCCTGACCTGCCGTCTCTCCATGTTCCACCCCCGCAACAATGCGCCTTCGGACTCGAGCATTTATTGTCAAGGTAGCTATACAAAACGCACCCTCAGCTGAACCTCCGAGAATCTGCCCTTGTTCTTCATAAGGTAACTCGAATTTGCTCAGGCCTCCCCACAGTTATATGACAAGCATATCAAACCACGAGTACCACGTTCTTGGTAAAACCTTGCATCCGCAAATACCGGCGGCCAGCTCAGATCTTTATGTGCTTCCACCATCTTGCTCACACACTTCCGTCCCACCTGTAGACCATTTACGGATGCCACACATTCCCCACGCCCACGCCTCTTTCTGCACCATATCCCTTTCCACACATCCTGTCGATGCGAATGAATTCACGTCCCAAACCTCTCCTTACAATTGCACACCACCCTTCCAGAGACACTCCCTACCCCATAATGAACCTCATAATCCGCCTTCTGCCGTGGATTCAAAACTATTTCACCAAACATTCACCCCTTACCCCCAGTACTGAATGCGCTTCGGTCGATTACGAACGCGCGACTAGTCAACTCTACTTCATCTACCCTTGATCCCACCTATTTCCCCCTAGTACCGAACTCCACCATAGGCGAGGTGAGTAAGTTCCTAATCGGTATGGTTTGCTCGCAAATGGAACTCTCAATGATGCTGTTTACTGCTCGCTCACTGCTGCAAAAAGTCCATGATCTACGAGCTTTTATCGCCACTTCACGACTGTAACGGGCAAACGGTATCTTCGAGTGACGCGTAATACCAGAACCTCCGGGAAGGCAAAACAAAGTCGGAGCTGGGTTTCTATACGGTACTATTAACATAAGACATCAGTTCACAAGAGGTACAAACCTCGACAGTAGATACTCGTCAACAGCAAATGGTCCACTTGGACTACAAAAGTATGAACCAAATGAGCAAACAGGCTCCCACGTTAGACAGTCACACGTGCGTAAGGTCGGCCACAAATGGCTGGGTGACCTCAAGGCCAAATGGGTGAAGTGGTAAGGACAAACAAACGTCAGCTCAGATAGACGCACTAAACACAAAAGTAGAGCGGGGGTTACAAATAGGGACAAGAAACGTGGGGAATTTCAAATGTCCAAGTAATGTACGATACACCCACATGCGTTCTCGCATTCTGTAGATAGCTTGCTTAGTGTGAAGCCGTAGCTGCCCTACTTAATACCCAAGTGCCCCCTGACCTCCTTTACGAATAGGGTCTAAAATTTGTGAGTTTGACGGAGGTACAGTTAGTTGGCGAAAAAATGCTTAGAACAATAAGTTCAGGAAAAATAAACAACCCCTTGCTATACCTTGCTACCTCTTTGACTTGCTTGAGGCAACGATTACCCGCGGTGCCTTCTTGATCAGAGTGTGCTCTATTACTGGCCTGGCTTCTTCCTGAGGCAAAGTATACCATGTCCCTTCCAGCTAGGTCCCTGTCCTGGACCACTCTATCCGCCCTGTGTAATGAAAGCTGCCTCTTCTTGCCTAGCCCTAACCAACATATACCAAACTCAGAGTTCTTATACCTGAGAACGTATTATACTCCACGCAACCCATTAGCGCACGCACACAACACTGCGGTACGCTTCTGCTTGACTCGGTAGCTCACGCTCCGTCGTCGTTTCGCCATGCTTCACATGCTGTGGCAATCTCCGTTCTGTTCCCATCGTCCCGATGGTAGCTGCTGCCTCATTTGCCCCCTCCGCGACCTGCCTTTCCCAGTGGCTGTTTGGCGTAAGCTTGTTTGCAATGACCGAGCTGTTTTACTGGCCTGGCTCTCCCCCGACCGGATAAAATATCTGGTAGCGGGAGTTATTTAATAATGCACAAGCCGCATTTATATCTGCTTGGTGGCATGCCATCTTGCACATCTATTAGCATGCAAGAGGGATGAAAACCTCGTGTGGCGATTGGTACGTCTTGTAGGGAGAATGCTCCACTGCGTTGCACCATGGTGCGTCTGTGTACCCGCCACCACTCCAGTAGCACGCGTGCACCACCCATCGCCGGTGGTTCTGAGCACGGCCTTTAATTCAGGGAATCCACGAAAGAGCACTGTTGTTTCCTGTTCACTGCTGTCGGTGTTGGACTCGTCCCGGATGTGTCACTTATCTAGCAACGCCACAGACAACAGATAGCAAAAAACGGACCTTTCGTCTGTCAAATAAATTCTTTAAAAAACATGGAATAGGCTGAAGATACTCTGCGATACCCACGGCTTACATCAACATGCAGAGCTGTAGCTGCCTTCGTCATAAATGGGGTTGCACCGCACCAAAGCCCACCTCGTCAACCAAACAAAACATACACATACTGTTTCCAGGAGTGGACACATGCCAATATATATATATATATATACGTGAGATTCATAGCCCTCCGCTACCAGCATGCAAGGCTAGTGCTCAAACGCTTTTTTTCGCCATGCACCACTAGTTAACTTGAAGCTGATAGCAGTGATTCGGGGACTGGTGGTTATTTCCCTTGCATTTACGTTCCTAGATTATGGTACTGTCCAACTCACGTAGTAAATTCCAGCTAAACTGGTCCGTCATCTTGAAGTCCACTCCCGTCAGTCCTTATGCGTTTGATTTCCCCAACCACAGCACGTCTCTGCGTGCGTATATAGGTTTGCTCTAGATCTCTTGTTCGTTATTATCATGTGTTAGGAAACTCAACCCCCGCTTGATCGCTAGTCTACTAAGTATAAATCCATCCCCATCCTGTCTCATTCAATCACTTGTTGTCACCACCCTAATAGTTGTAGATATTAAGTTTTTCCTCTCCCTGTTAATGCACATTATCCTGTCGGATGTGTCCTCAAACTCACCAGGCAGTACTGATCTCATCCCATTGCCTCAAGATTTGAACTTCGGCACTTTCTGAAGGTTTGAACTTCGGCAACACCTGGTTTTGATGACCTGTTTGGCTACTATCCATTCCACATGGCCGGTGGTGTAAATCCACAAGGATTCCCAACCGGACCAAAAAACCCGCGACTTTATATCGGCTTCGTTCTACCTTTGTTTCCTTGGCCACCCTGAAATATCCGCTGCCCAAAAAAACTGCACATCCAGATGACCTTAGATATGACATCCGTTACGGGGCTGTCTAAAGCCGAAGTATGTCAGGCCAATGATGGCATGGCTCCGTCATACCCAGTTTGATAACACACCCGCAACTATTTCCTTCCTAATCTCGACCGTACCGTCTCGCCCACACGTTCCATTAACTGCAAATACGAACAAGCTCTTCAGCTGGCCCCAGCCGCCTCCAGGTCGCGTTAATTCCAATCTGCTGAACCTTTCGTTGGGATTTAACCATTTCGGTGGTCTTTCAGTCTGTGCTCCCCACAAAGTCAATAATTTTCTGTACAGTTCGCTTTCCAGCTTACTCTTCCAATGAACATTTTACCTGACTTCACTACAACAGCGACACGCGTGAGTCTCTACAGTTTCACTGTTAACCATGATTCTGAGATTCTTGCTCCCGTTTATCCGCGTTGCTAATCCCATAACTTCATCATCCTCACTTACGCTATTTGTGACCCTGGCCATAAGCCCACCGGTCCAAGGCTACGAGGCCTCAGCGGTGGTTTTAGGTTTAGTTCAATTTGAATGGCTGGATGACGCTAACTCTGCTGCTTCACCAGTGCCAATGTTCTGGTTCCTCATTTTCCGCAGTTTGCACTTTTATTGTCATGTGTCAGGCCGGAAGCCTCTTGTTTCGCCCTCCCACGTTTTGTTTTTGCCCGCCGCCTTCAAATCCTAACGATCTGATCTTGCTCGATATTTTCTCCAAAAAAGCAGTAGTAACTGTGTTTCCCTGCTCGTGCCGCTTTAATAGCGACCACGTCTACATTGGATAATGTCCACTGTTTATGACGCTGTCCGTTTTTCCACACAACCTCCTGTACCCACAAGCCCCGCCAGTCATGCCTTTATTCTGATTGTAACATTATGATCATGCCTGACGGTATGCCACACACCAGGTGGGAATGAACATTATTAACCATGGGCAGTTTTTACGAGGAACCCCTTACGGCCTTGGAGGTTTATGACTGCATATGTTCTCTCAAGCGCCACCGAGCTTCTGGTCCGCATGGTCCCCTACCCGCATTGTCCAACGACGGGAGTGATATACTCACGTAGCGCTTGTCTGATCTGTTTGCTCGCATTTGGGAAAAGGACTGTCCCATACAACTAAGGAACTTCGGTGATAGCGCCCATTTTCAAAAAAGGCTCGTAGTGAGTTAGGTAACCACAGGGATATCAGCTTAACCCCGGTCCTAACGAGACTGTCGGAGTCACCTATGCTTGGTCGCCTTATGATGCCTCGTGAAACACTGACTCGAGTGCAGCAAGTGGGGTTCCGGCCTGGTGGGGTGGCTTTGACAAAATCTTGACGTCCGTCAGGTGGTAAAACCACGCAGTACTTACAAACGACCCATAATTCTAGAATTCCTTGCTTTCCGGGGTTAACCGGTATGTTCTTCTCGACACGCTAACCCAATATGGAATGTCCCGGAAGTTCGTGAACATAACACGTTCTTTGTATTCTCAGACTTCCGAGCGGAAAGCTCCCCAAAGGCTTCCGTGCACCAAGCGGTGTCCATC
The DNA here is from genome assembly GCA_004794785.1 of Opisthorchis felineus. NCBI lineage: Eukaryota > Metazoa > Platyhelminthes > Trematoda > Opisthorchiida > Opisthorchiidae > Opisthorchis > Opisthorchis felineus. The sequence goes on from SJOL01008619.1 coordinate 857,559, forward strand.
AGGGGTGCCTAATTTCTCATTTCCTATTTAATTTCGTGATCAATGAAATTATTGATTCCCCCTGTGAATCAACGCTGAACAGTGGTAATTTTCCTTTGTTTTTCGACTACTCATGAGTAGCGTGACTTACGCCCGTTTATTATGATGCCGTTTGCTTCCTTGCTGCTCGTTTTCCGCCTGTTTCGTCCCTGCTTAAGGTCCGCTTATTCTTCAGTAACTGATGTCAATACTTCGTTGCCTGTTTGTCATTAGTTGCAAGTTCGTCTCAGTTGTACCTATTTTCGACCGTCCACTCCGACGGAAAAGCGGGCCGACCGGGTATCGAACCCAGAACCCTCGAACGGTTGGCGAACGTGTTGACCACTACACCAATCTGACACCTTAGACGGCCCATTTTTTGTATTACCCATGTATCGCACCTACCAGATAGCCTTTGGCGAGATTTGTTTTAAACGGGCAAAACCGCGCAATCTGACTTGTCACGTGACACAAGCTACCGCGTCCCGCCGCCAACCGAAAGACAGTCCCTTATATCCCAAACGTACTGATTTTCTGTGCCGTTATCTCTCTATACGGCCAACTCACACTGACAGACTGCCCGCATATGTATGTTTGTACATCGTTTGGTGCTTACTTGTTGTTGCTCCTAGAAATCCCTGCTGCTTCAGTGACTATTTTGCGCTCCTGCCGATTGCGTCATTATTGATTGTACGTTTGCTTAATCCACGATGCTTACTAACCCGTTTGTCTGTAGAACCAGTTCCTGTCAGTCCTCAATACATCAGCTGCTGCCCACGTCTGTCTGCTCCTACTGCCTACTGGCTACAAACTGCGTATAATCTAATAGCCGCAATCGTCCTGTGAGATCCATAACCGCCGGGATCTTACAGAAATCATGAAACAAATGCTGGAAATTCTTCAAAACTCCGGTGTTCAAATATCCTGTGACGAAAACGCTGTCGATCTGGAATATACAGACGACATCTCTCTGGTCTTCGAAGAAGAAAAGAAATCGCAGGTGTTTTTGGATGGAGCGACCAAAGTTATCCCGTCCTTTTGTGTGAACTTTGTACTCACAAAGTGTAAGGTCATGCTCGTGGACATCTAGTCACTGAACGCACCATTTAGAATCCAGGGGGAGGCACCCGAAGTTGGGGAACGTTTTACGTATCTCAGAAGTTGTAATAGTCGTAATTGTTGTGCGACAGATGAGGCCAATGTACGAATCTGCAAGCCTCGGTTTGCGTTTGCTAATTTGGAACTCCTATGGCGTCAAAGTGGTGTATCCCTGAATCTCAAGGGACGTGTGTATCAAACTGCAGTGCGGGCTGTTTTATTGTGTGGCTGAGACTCGGCCCGTTTGACAAGCAGAATTGAGACATTTTTAGGTGTTCGACAATCCTTGTCTCAGAACCATAGAGCGTGTAAATTGGTGTCGGAGAATTCGCAAAGAGGCCGTTAGAAATTGAGAGTGCGGTTGCACAACTTGGACTACATTGAAGAATGTGTCCAGCACCATATACCGCCTTGGTTAGGCCAGCGTATGCCAAAACATCGTTTGCCGAAGAGAGTGCTGTTAACCCTGCCAAATTCAAAGTGGGGGAAGTAGAGAGTTAGCCAACCCTTGACCTGGCAGAGCGGTGCAAGAGAGATTGTGAAAAGTTTCGGTGCTGTCGGTGCTACTCGCCTACCAGGATGAGGACCATTTGTGATCCTCAGTGCGCCTGGTTGCAGACGCTGCAGTGTATGGCTGCTAGTCAATGTCAATGGCTTTTGTGTTGTCGGTTTCTATCCAGATTGCCCGAATAAGTTTCTGGAGGTATGGGTCACTTGGAAATACTGTAGTAAGCTAGCGCTTAGTCCCTTCCTCCGTCAACCTTCTTTTCTTCACGATAAGGCTTTCAAATAAATCATGGTTGTACAGCAGCGAAGCATCAGTAGTAAACACTGATTACATGCTGTCCATGATGATGATGATGCGCCGCTTCCGCTGTGCTAACACATTAGTTGAAATATAGGGTGCCAGAAAGTTGATTAAAGTCACCGAAGCATCCTTGCCGTTGATGCTTCAATGGCTTTCGAAGTACTCTATAGTTCTGTCTATGCGGATACATAGGGGCATCATGAAGGATCTGACGATGGTGTAGAGCGTTGCGCACTAAAATCTAAACAGAATTAATGAGTCAAATTCCGGCAAAACTATTTGGCACAGTGCGCAGCGCATTAATTTTTGCGATGTGAAAGTTGAAAGTACTTGTGTTTGGGGATTTCGCTTCATGTAGTGCGCAAAAGCTAAGCGTCAGAGTGCGGTACTTTTGGACATTGATTAATCCGCATATTTATACTTGCCGAACCTCAAGAAGTAAAGCGTATCATCCGAGAGCCCAGATTTCTCAGTAAACATACATATCTAAGAACACTTTACCATAAACCGATTGCTAGAAGTAAACCGAAATTAGTTTCGAGAAATCTATGGGGTTTTTAAAGTTGGGAACTTCAAGGAAGAGTTAGTCTATTCCGGCTGCATGTTCCGGTGATGTTACTTACAGATTTTGGCTTAAGTGAGTGAACATTTAAGGCCGATGACCACCGCCAATCCGCATGTAATTATCAGTTCACTAGATTAAGCACGAAATCGAATCGTGACTTATGTTACTGGAATATAAAATTTACAGAGTTCCCGATGTTACTTCCTCCTCGATGGGCGCTTGGGTAAGGATTGGACCCGCTATATTCGCCAGGCCAAACATATTAAACGGGCTCGTTCACCGAATTTTGGCATAAAAGTGTTTTCTGGGAAGCTCACGTTGCGCGCATTATAATATTCGAAGATGACATGATGCTTTATGAAATGCTCATGCGAATATGCAACTCTGTGAATGATACTCATTCTCCGCTATGCACAAATAGTCAAGTGATACTGTAGCGTTTCCGGATAACTGCACGCAAATTCGCGCCATTCCGGTGACAGATCTAATCCACTAAGCTCGATTACATCGTAAGTGCAACGACGTTGCCGGAAAATAGAGCCAACCACTGCTCTTTATCCTGATAATTGTACGCACTGACATTTATCTTGGCTACTTACAGTATTTATTGGTCCGAAGCTATGAATCGCTATAGTTATGGGGGTTCAACTATGTATGGCCACTGACGGCTCTTTAGCAATCGCTAACCCATGCCCGCGCTCAAAAATTACAAAACCACCATCAACGGAGTATGTGTTAATTTATTTAATGCATTGGTACAACCGTAATGTGAAGTCAATCCGTTTGTTTCCCGTGAGCAACGTTCACCAGACGACGAATCTTAAATGGGAAATTTTTATTCGACTTAATCTTAATTATACATTAAGGAAAATAGTCAGAAATCTAAATACCACGGGCGGAAACCTGCTGCTTGCTCAATTATTCGCATCGTCGGTGGCGTGCGAGCCATGTGTGCGCTGATATTGCAATGCCGAAATTAAGCAGTCATACGCATCATTGGACGCAGCGGAGTTAAAACTATAAAGGGGTTTATACAAAGCGGTCGCAAGATCAACTGATAGAGACTTGATCCCTAGGATTCAAGAGCCGCATGCGTCTTCAATCGTGTACCAATGAATCTAGCCTTAGGTACAATCCAGTGAGTGAGCGGGTACTCAGTGTCAAATATGCTGATTTGGAGTGCTAATTCCTAGCTTCACTCCACTTCTGCTCCTGCTGCTGATACCCTGCTGCCTGATGAAAGCAACAACTCCGCTGTCCTTATCATAACTTGAAACCATCCCATGGTCAACCACAGTAGCACAGTGAACAACTAGGGGTTCTTTTCTCGCACGTCGACTATAAGCCCTCATGCTTGCGTTTGTAAACCGGCTCTTTTTTGATTCAGTATCCGGTTTTGGCTAAAAGACACTTCCACATTTCAGGCACACCTGACGCGTTGAACGCCGCTAGCTCTTTTTGGCTACCCTTAGTCTCTTTTACGTGTCTGCCGTATGGCTTTGGGCCTCATCTAACTCTTCGTTCACGCCAACGTATTGTCACTTATCTTTTCTTCCACAGCCATATCAAAACTACCCAAATACATAGGTATCTAAGACAACCGATCCTGCTACTGTCCAAATGTCTCCAAGTGCAACAGTCAAACGCTAACTTTGAGTGCCGCGTAATACAAGGATCTCCGAGAGGGCAGAATAAAGTCGGAGCTGGGTTTCTACACGATACTATTAAAGCAAAACATCAATTCACAAAATATATAAACCTCGGCAGTAGATACCCGTTCACGACAAATGGTCCACTTGGACCATAAAGGTACGAACCAAATGGGAAAATAGGTCCCCGCGTGAGACAGTCACACGTGCGTAAGGTCGGCCACAAAATGTCTGGCTGACCTCAAAGTTAAATGAGTGAACTGGTAGGGACAAACAAATGCCAGTTCACACGCACTCACTAAACACAAAAGTAGAGCGGGGGTTACAAACAGGGACAGAAAAAACGTGGGGAATTTCAACTGTCGAAGTAATGGACGATACACAGCCCTCCAAATTCTCCACGTTGAAGCAGCGGACGACCCGGTTCTTGCACTCTACCTATGCTCAGCTCCATTGTTGGGTAGCCCATCAGCCACCGACACTACTGGTCCGAGTCCACTTCTGCCACAAGTGCTGGAATCCATAGAGCGCAAGCATAATCGCGTCGCCGCTCACCTGAGGCGCACCCAAATTATTGTTGCCGAAACTATAAGGCTTTTGACGTTGCGATTTTTACGGGGGTTAGTATACTCTACATGTACCTTCCTTTGCCATGTTGCTCATTGCATTTTGTGTAAGTGAGCGAAATTTCAAGGTCACGGACCATCACCGATTCGTACTATGTTGCCGGTTTACGAGAGATTAAACACGAAATCGCACTTTGGCATACTTTGGCGCTATTCGGTGTTCATTAAGAAAAAAAGATTCTAGAGAATATATAATAAAATTCTACACATGAAAATCGGTCCATGAGGTTTGTTTGATTTACACTCCTCAGATTTAACAAATAAGATGATTTCGCTAAGCGAAGTTAATCACAACACATTTTCCTATGCAGCTCAGCTTCCATGAAGCAAAACATTGTTAGACCACAGTATGAACTATGCAGTGGTGCATTTGGCATGTTCAGTACAAGTTGGGAAATGAACCTATAAGTTGTGAGATAGCGCTACGTTTCAGATTTCTACTCGCTTGCCGTTATGGAGAGAATAGTGCGTTCTCTACCGTCACCATTGCAGCACAAGTTGACTGATGTGGCAGATAGCATATCGATGACTGGCCGGGATCCAAAGTTCACTGACTTGATAGAGTTTGTAGACGCGCGCTCCAGGGTTGCACGAAGTCGGCTTTGGGCAACTGGCTTGAGAAGGGGACGTAAGACGCCCTCCTGTGTCGTTAACTTCCACCAACCAAGCTCTTAGACGGGATGGTTCACGAGTTTTCTAACCAACATGAGGCCAGGCGCAGACCATGGTCCAAAGCCCTGCCCACTATGTTCACAACCCCACCCAATCTCTGGTTGTCGGCGCTTTCTATCCATGGAAGTTCCTGATAAGTGGAGGCGCATACGGGAGCATAATGCATGCTTTGTTTGCTTAGGAGAATGTTACATAGCTAGAGATTGCAAGTCAACTGTTCACTGCGGGCAGTCGGTTTGTAGGGGGCGATATCATAGGTTGTTGCATGCACCAAATCCCGGAAACCGAGCTGGGACAACTTCACACACGCAGGGTTTTGTGCCTTAACTCAAGGTGGTCAGCTTCCAGTACGCCTAGAGGTTATTCCTGTTAAGCTTGACACTCCAGCAGGAAGTGTGACAACGTATGCGTTTTTAGATACCGGGTCCGACATAACATTATTAGAGTGGGACCTTCTGGCAAAAGACAGGGTCAGGCTGCTGCCCACCTCTACGCCCACTGATACGTTGGTTGGTCCCATGGGACGTATCTCCGAAACAAATTACATCAGGCTTTCATCAATATATGAAAGTCAGTCGATAGATATTGACAGGGCATTCGTTGTTGACAACTGACCCATGCGAGCTGTCCCATCTATCAAAGAAGTGGCTAGCTCGTGGCCCTACCTTGACGAAGTCACCTTTGACGAATTGGCGGTATACGAGGTAATAATCCTTCTCGGGTGTGACGTATCCGAAGCGCACTGGGTATCCGATCGGCGCTTTGGAAGTAGAAAATAGATGCTTGCCGTAATGACCATATTTGGTTAGGTACTTCTTGGTCCAATGGGAATTGGGGCGAGGCAGAAGGCTGTCAGTCATTGTATGGCCGGGTACAGTCAGATCATCCACGAGCCTTTGCAGCGGCTCTACAATGCAGCGCAAAAGATCTTAACCCATATGTTGATGACTGCTTAAAGCCCTTGCCAGATTGTGTAATGGCCAAGTTCTTTGTTAACGAGACGGGTGCTTTGCTCTCAAATGGCGGTTTCGGCATGAGGAACTGGTCTTCCAATATTCGTAAGGTCTTGCCAGCCAGTGATCTGACTGAACTCACGTCTGGTGTGCGAAACATAACCACGAATACATTGCCGATGGAGCGTGCTCTATGGGTGCAGTGGGATACACATTCTGATGCACTGTGATGGCCTATAACCTACCAGAGAAGCAGCCGACGCGCAGAAGCGTTCTTTCCTGTATGTTTTTATTGTTTGTTTCTCTAGATTCCGTTTCTTCGTGGTTACCACTAGGCAAGTGTCTACTACGATTCCTTTTCAAAAGTGCGCTTGGTTGGGACAACTCGTTTAACGATACCGATCGCATTTGCTGGGAGGATTAGTTATCTAATCTTCGTAACCTCCATTACTTGCAATTCCCCACGTGCATAAAACCTAAGGAGTTTAGTGGTATTAAACATGCCAAACTTTATGTATTCTGAAATGCTTCGGAATCTGCATATACCGTGGTAGCATATGCTTTCTTTACGGTGAGCGCTGGGGCTTCCGGCCGTTCACGTGTCTTCTCGAAGGTTAGAGTTGACAGTTGTATGTTTGACAGTCAAAGTAGCAGATCTAATTGGAGCAAGTAAAAAGGGCTACTTCCTGCGTACTGTGTTTTGGACAGGCTTCATGATGGTTCTCTGCTATGTCAATAACATCATTTCTAGATGTTATACCTTTGGTGCAAATCGACTAACAATTATTCGTGATGTGTCGTCACCTAATCAGTGGGGACACGTAACGTCGGAGAACGATTCAACCGATGTTGTCTCTCGGGGGACATACAACCTCAGTCCGCTGCGTGGATGGTTATCTGGGCCAAGATGTTTACTCGAACGAGAGAGTAATTGGCCTCCACAGCCTCGATTAAAGCCGCCCAAGTTGAAGAGCTTCGTAGCACATGTTCACAAACTCGATACGATGGCGTGTGCCTACAAATAGCCCACTTTTTCTGTTGGGTGATGCTACAGAAGGCTGGAGCCTAGTCACTACGTTACAACCAATATTTACTGATTAAAACGGGCGGGAGGAGGAAAGAGGCTCTACACTCTGGTGGATATGCGCCTCGTAAAAAGTGGACTCTAGTGGTGGTAGATGGTTGTGAGATGAGCTCAAGCGGCTTAGTAAGAACTCCGCATGTTATAATGGCGGGCGGCCTCCTGAAGAGGGATATTTGAAAGGTAGGTTTGCTGGGGAGACGCGATTGCCGAGCCTTAGACGCACACCCAAAATTTATCTGAAACCGTAGTTTGAAGGCAAGAATCTTTAACACAAAGTTTTTTCTATTTGATGGTATATATTCGGGCTCTTAAAATCTCCACATGCGGTTGCAGTTTTATTAGAAATTGTTTAAATGAACTTGGAGTCCAGTGTGGTCGCGGAATTCGCATTTAAATGGCTGCCAGTGGCTTCGCATGTGGTCCCCGTAAAAACGGTGGAAATTTTTGTGAAAAAGCTTATTTCTTCACGTGTTTTCTTATGCATTGGATTTGGAAATAATCTCAAAACGACATAAACAATAATAAAGCCATTTACGTCCGCGCAAGCTCAAAATGGAGCAGCTATTCGCGACCTGTATTTGGTGCTTTCTAACTGACCTTTTTGACTCTTTTTCCTATTCTGAGTCCCAAATGTAGACACTTCTACCTTATTGCTTCTTTTGAATAGCAACAGTGAACCACCGGGAACCCTCAATGTACCAAAGATTATCCTAACTACAATGACAACCCTAAACGGCTCACCCAAGATGTTCCCGTACTGGGCTGTCCACGAACCCAAGTACGGTGGCGCGATGACAGTACCGCGACTACCATACCCAGTCTGATGGCTTGCCCATTGTTTGCCATATTCACAATACTCCCCAGCCAAACGTTACGTGCACACACAAGGCCTTTTCAGTCCGTTTGATTTGTGCACGGAATTGAAAGCAATGGCCACCTTATTGTGCCGTATGCTTGACCTGCTCACAAACCCAATAATTACACTAACGGCACCATTAGTGGCTCGGTGTATCGGTGAAGAATAAACCTTGCCTTGCACAAGATTTAACGTGTGCTGACCATCATAAAAAACAAAAAACTTACTAGATGTGACGAATTCCACGGCTTCGGCGAGAAGCTATACGCAACGATAGAATTTTTAACCTACAGTTCGCGAATAGCCGCTCCATTTTGAGCTTGCGCGGACGTAAATGGCTTTATTATTGTTTATGTCGTTTTGAGATTATTTCCAAATCCAATGCATAAGAAAACACGTGAAGAAATAAGCTTTTTCACAAAAATTTCCACCGTTTTTACGGGGACCACATGCGAAGCCACTGGCAGCCATTTAAATGCGAATTCCGCGACCACACTGGACTCCAAGTTCATTTAAACAATTTCTAATAAAACTGCAACCGCATGTGGAGATTTTAAGAGCCCGAATATATACCATCAAATAGAAAAAACTTTGTGTTAAAGATTCTTGCCTTCAAACTACGGTTTCAGATAAATTTTGGGTGTGCGTCTAAGGCTCGGCAATCGCGTCTCCCCAGCAAACCTACCTTTCAAATATCCCTCTTCAGGAGGCCGCCCGCCATTATAACATGCGGAGTTCTTACTAAGCCGCTTGAGCTCATCTCACAACCATCTACCACCACTAGAGTCCACTTTTTACGAGGCGCATATCCACCAGAGTGTAGAGCCTCTTTCCTCCTCCCGCCCGTTTTAATCAGTAAATATTGGTTGTAACGTAGTGACTAGGCTCCAGCCTTCTGTAGCATCACCCAACAGAAAAAGTGGGCTATTTGTAGGCACACGCCATCGTATCGAGTTTGTGAACATGTGCTACGAAGCTCTTCAACTTGGGCGGCTTTAATCGAGGCTGTGGAGGCCAATTACTCTCTCGTTCGAGTAAACATCTTGGCCCAGATAACCATCCACGCAGCGGACTGAGGTTGTATGTCCCCCGAGAGACAACATCGGTTGAATCGTTCTCCGACGTTACGTGTCCCCACTGATTAGGTGACGACACATCACGAATAATTGTTAGTCGATTTGCACCAAAGGTATAACATCTAGAAATGATGTTATTGACATAGCAGAGAACCATCATGAAGCCTGTCTAAAACACAGTACGCAGGAAGTAGCCCTTTTTACTTGCTCCAATTAGATCTGCTACTTTGACTGTCAAACATACAACTGTCAACTCTAACCTTCGAGAAGACACGTGAACGGCCGGAAGCCCCAGCGCTCACCGTAAAGAAAGCATATGCTACCACGGTATATGCAGATTCCGAAGCATTTCAGAATACATAAAGTTTGGCATGTTTAATACCACTAAACTCCTTAGGTTTTATGCACGTGGGGAATTGCAAGTAATGGAGGTTACGAAGATTAGATAACTAATCCTCCCAGCAAATGCGATCGGTATCGTTAAACGAGTTGTCCCAACCAAGCGCACTTTTGAAAAGGAATCGTAGTAGACACTTGCCTAGTGGTAACCACGAAGAAACGGAATCTAGAGAAACAAACAATAAAAACATACAGGAAAGAACGCTTCTGCGCGTCGGCTGCTTCTCTGGTAGGTTATAGGCCATCAAAGTGCATCAGAATGTGTATCCCACTGCACCCATAGAGCACGCTCCATCGGCAATGTATTCGTGGTTATGTTTCGCACACCAGACGTGAGTTCAGTCAGATCACTGGCTGGCAAGACCTTACGAATATTGGAAGACCAGTTCCTCATGCCGAAACCGCCATTTGAGAGCAAAGCACCCGTCTCGTTAACAAAGAACTTGGCCATTACACAATCTGGCAAGGGCTTTAAGCAGTCATCAACATATGGGTTAAGATCTTTTGCGCTGCATTGTAGAGCCGCTGCAAAGGCTCGTGGATGATCTGACTGTACCCGGCCATACAATGACTGACAGCCTTCTGCCTCGCCCCAATTCCCATTGGACCAAGAAGTACCTAACCAAATATGGTCATTACGGCAAGCATCTATTTTCTACTTCCAAAGCGCCGATCGGATACCCAGTGCGCTTCGGATACGTCACACCCGAGAAGGATTATTACCTCGTATACCGCCAATTCGTCAAAGGTGACTTCGTCAAGGTAGGGCCACGAGCTAGCCACTTCTTTGATAGATGGGACAGCTCGCATGGGTCAGTTGTCAACAACGAATGCCCTGTCAATATCTATCGACTGACTTTCATATATTGATGAAAGCCTGATGTAATTTGTTTCGGAGATACGTCCCATGGGACCAACCAACGTATCAGTGGGCGTAGAGGTGGGCAGCAGCCTGACCCTGTCTTTTGCCAGAAGGTCCCACTCTAATAATGTTATGTCGGACCCGGTATCTAAAAACGCATACGTTGTCACACTTCCTGCTGGAGTGTCAAGCTTAACAGGAATAACCTCTAGGCGTACTGGAAGCTGACCACCTTGAGTTAAGGCACAAAACCCTGCGTGTGTGAAGTTGTCCCAGCTCGGTTTCCGGGATTTGGTGCATGCAACAACCTATGATATCGCCCCCTACAAACCGACTGCCCGCAGTGAACAGTTGACTTGCAATCTCTAGCTATGTAACATTCTCCTAAGCAAACAAAGCATGCATTATGCTCCCGTATGCGCCTCCACTTATCAGGAACTTCCATGGATAGAAAGCGCCGACAACCAGAGATTGGGTGGGGTTGTGAACATAGTGGGCAGGGCTTTGGACCATGGTCTGCGCCTGGCCTCATGTTGGTTAGAAAACTCGTGAACCATCCCGTCTAAGAGCTTGGTTGGTGGAAGTTAACGACACAGGAGGGCGTCTTACGTCCCCTTCTCAAGCCAGTTGCCCAAAGCCGACTTCGTGCAACCCTGGAGCGCGCGTCTACAAACTCTATCAAGTCAGTGAACTTTGGATCCCGGCCAGTCATCGATATGCTATCTGCCACATCAGTCAACTTGTGCTGCAATGGTGACGGTAGAGAACGCACTATTCTCTCCATAACGGCAAGCGAGTAGAAATCTGAAACGTAGCGCTATCTCACAACTTAATATGATAATATATGTTTATTTCCCAACTTGTGGGTATCGTGCTAATTGATGCATGACCCGGTCGTTACAGCCTTGTCGCAGCTGGCAACAACGCAATGGGGGGAATGTACAACCACCGAGACATGCCTGTTCCATGAAATGCCACCGTAGTTGTGGGAAACGGAAAAACTAGGTAGTGGGCATAAGGTACGACTAGTCTAATGAGGAAGCCGGCTGTCATGAAGTAAAGCTGAAAATAATTTTTGGCCATGAGTGACCTTGGGCGGTTGAGTAAATGGCCAGGGCCACAAAAAGCAAAAATAGCGATGGAGATGGAAGTATTCGAGTTGGAGTCAAATGGCAAGTTTCGTTTCAAAAATATGGCTTAAATCGTAACTAAGTGGACGCGCTGGTGTCAGTTTTGTAGGGAAGTCAGGTGTAAAGATTATTTTCGATAGGGAGGTAGTGCCAATGCATGAGGCCAAACAAACACCGTAAATGAAATTGGACTTGTGGAAGAGAGAACTGAAATTGCAGCGGGAAACCAGGTAGGTTAAATCCGAACGAAAGGTTCAATGGGTTAGAATGCACTTGTCCCAGATGCGGTTGGGGCTGGGTAAGAAATGTGTTCGTTTTTGCAGTTACGGGCTCAAGTGGGCGACAGGTGGCGATCGTGGGTAGGAGAAAAATTGTTGCGGGAATGTCATCAGACTGGGTATGGCGGTGCCATGCCATCATTGCGCTGACATACTTTGGTTTCTGGACAGCCCCGTAATGGTCCCCAAGGTTGCTGCAGTCGGAGAGAGGATACACATTTCCGTGGCAGCTGGATCTGGGTTAGACGAGGAAATTGACACGGATAAAGTCAGGCCTATGTAGAATCACCAGTAATTTTGAGTAAGTTGGAGTACCATGTGGGTGTAGACAGGGGACCAGCCGGATTGAATGAATGACGGTTGTACGGGGCGTTTAGTGCAACTGCAGCCGATGTTTGAAGCTTGGGAAGAGGGGAAGGAGGAAGGAATAGGATGATAGCAGCAGCGTCAGTTGAGTGCCAGGAGGCGTCAGATAAAACGGTGTAGTGGAAAAAATCCAAAAGGGGACGACAGCAAGTCAAATGAACCCAGGGGGTGGATTTTTGTTGGCTGACCTAGAAACCAAGAACTGACTGAGGTTACCGATGTAGTATGAGGACACAACAAATCATTATTAGTGGGCTTCTGCTCGGAATGTATGCAGCACCTTCAGATGGCGATGCAGGAGACTATCATTGCTAGTAAGAGTTGTGTCTGGCTTTTGCACTGAGCGTCAGTCGATCAGAAGACGTGAGGCCAATGCCAGAGTAGGTGCCTAATGTTAGGAAGGTAAGGACTTAGCTGCCGAGGTGGCGAGCAGGGAGGCTAGCCGCTGGACTAGTTGAAACGGGCGACTAAAAGGTGAGGTTACATAGAGGAATTTTTTAGCTCACCAAAAGAATCCAATCATAGGGTCTCCATTGTACAAAGTGGGTGGTTAATGTAAACAGGGACAGCAGACAAATAATAAGCGGTTAGGCAACAGCTTCCGAGATAATGGGTAATAACCGTAGTTTAACCGAAATTTATCACGTGAACTTAACAGAAAGGTAAGAGTATGGGTCGCCAGTCACCGAGTCACTGGTGTCAGCTCCAAGAAACAAATGGTGCATGGCAAAAGCAGCCATTAGATGCTAGCTGTGACTTCTGTTATTCAAGAAATAATAAGCAATCTACATTTTATATGAGTATGCTCCGGAGGAGGCAAGCCTCATGTGGACGCAGTGCCCAAAGTACGTAGAGCCGTCGGCGCTTCTTTCCATAACAGACAACAAAGGTTCAACAGTGGTCCCCACACCCAAACCACAAATTCTGAGGTGGACTGGGTCAGGCGTGCAGGGGGCAAGCGGCGAAGCCGACCGACAGATCAACCACATGCGTTGACCTCGACGTCTGGGAATGCTGCAAGAACCTTGAAACCGCTGAGAATGTGAAGCTGACAGTCTCCAGCTCCATTCCGTCGAAAGTGACCTCTTTGATTTTGGACTCAATCGTCGCCCGGGACCCCGACTGCCTAAGCCTCAAACGCGACCACAACGAACCGAAAAATCCCTCGTACACCCAGTTGGCCACGCTGATCGCGTGGGACTCGGGAGTCCAAAAAAACACGAAGAAAGGCGACTGAAGCCAAACAAGCCACATGAGATTCGCCAAAGCAGAAAACTACTGGCTGGCTTCAAGGTGCAGTCCTCTGCAAAAACGAGCCTCATGGGAGAGCCACCAAAAGAACTAATTCTCGGTGCTGCCACCCAGCGCTCAGGGTCTCACAGAGACACCTTTCCGATCAAACCGCGCAAAAATGCCCAGGAAAACAAACAGACGCAAGTTTGCTCCAGTTTGCCGAACACCAAACCTGGTCGTCCAAAAGGCGGTACTGAAAGAGCTACAAGTAGAAGCTGTCGAAATTTTCGCTCACCGGGGAGAAACTTCGTCCCCAAAAGATAAAAAGCCCGCGCAAACCAGGCTCTCAGGGGGCGAGAAAAACCCTGTAAATGAAAAACAGCCCTCGAAACCACCAAAACAAGAAGCGGACCAGTATGCCGCAGAGACCCCTTCGAGGCCTTGGACTCAAACCCAACGTACAGCTATTAAGTCTGCAAACTTCCCTGGTTACACGCCCCTCGGCTCCTCACCTTTGGAGGCGGCGGAGACAGTGTTGAAATGCTTGTCCACTAACTGCCTCAGCCTTTTCAACAAACTGCGATATTAAACAGTCAGTTTGCCTTAAACAGGCGTCCATAATCACACTCACAGAGACCTGGCTCACACCAGATGTCTCTGTCGCGGTGATCTCGATAGACGGCTACTCTGTTTTTCGAGCTGACTCAAAACGAGCGAGGGCTGATGGGGTTACTTTGTACCTACATGCGGCCCTGCCCATCCCGATTGTCCTCTCTGATACCACTCCTGCACCTTTTTGTGATGCACTGTGGATTCAAATCCCGCTGCGCGGGTCTGATTCTCTCCTTGTCGGTGTGGTCTACCGTTGCCCCTCGAGTCCTCCGGAAGATGACCAACTCCTCATACAAACCCTTGAGCAACTCTCCTCCAGCTACTACTTCACTCATCTCTTGCTGGTAGGTGATTTCAACGCTCCAAAGGCCTCCTGGATGGGGCTCAAGCGCGTCGGACCAAGTGGACCTTTTTCAGCGGCCTTGACCAAAGTCGTTCAACAGAGCGCTTGGACTCAACATGTCGTTGCACCCACCAGATACCGCGCAGGACAACAGCCATCCCTCTTGGATTTGGTCATCACCAACGAAAGACACTTCGTCGATCATGTGATAATTAACGCTCCACTGGGACATAGTGACCACAGTGTGCTAACCTTTGATTTCATCTGCTACTGGGCCAGACATCCCGAACCCCAAACGTGGATTCGAAACTTCTGCCGTGCAGACTTCTCAGGCATGCGCATCTTTCTCGAACACGTTAAAATGGGACCAGCCTCAGTAGAAAATTTATACAGGACCATTGTCCAGAAAGCTCACGATACTGACGCGATGTTCGTTCCAGGAAACCAGCACACAGCCGGATGAGACGCAAGCTACCGAAAAGTATTCGGCGTCTTCTGGAAAAGAGGTCTCAACTATTTTTAAAAAAGTTGACTACAGGAGACACAGAAGACGAGCTGGCATTTGGTAAATTGCGGAACTGCTGTAAATCAGAAATCCGCCGATGGAACATAAGAAAACAAGCCATAATTCTGGACCTCGCCCGGAAAAACGGA
The DNA here is from genome assembly GCA_004794785.1 of Opisthorchis felineus. Lineage (NCBI taxonomy): Eukaryota > Metazoa > Platyhelminthes > Trematoda > Opisthorchiida > Opisthorchiidae > Opisthorchis > Opisthorchis felineus. Next base: position 872,841 of record SJOL01008619.1, read on the forward strand.
AATGTGGAGTTTAAAAACATGAGACATCGCCACAGAAACAAGCCATCCGCGTTCTCCTTGAGGGACAGGAACGGGGCAACCCACGAGTGACCAAAAAGTGGTATCTGAGTTCTACAGAGAACATTGTGAGGGCCTATATTCAGCCCCAGCGTCCTCGTCACATCCAACCTTGTGAAGGCGTAACTACGAACGGCGTCTAACCGATTTGGTGTTCACGGTGGAGGTGCTCGTCAACTCTTGCACAAGATCAACCCGTCCTGCGCGCTGGGGCCCGACGAAGCCCACACGCGGATCCTGAAGGAACCGCGTACACACTGGCAAGATATGTCTACCTGGTGCTACGTCAGTCGCACGACGAAGGCCACCGTCCATTTGCTTGGAAGGATGCGATTGTCACACCAATCTACAAAATGGTGACCGACAAACGCCCGGCAGCCACAGGCCTATAAGCCTTGCTAGCGTGCCGTGTAAGGTGGTGGAACGCATTCTGAAGCGAGCCATCCTAGACCACCTCACCTTCTACAGCTTGATATCTCCAGTTCAACAAGGAGTTCTTCCAAATCGTTCTTGCGTGACAAGCACGCTCGTATTCATGGCCAGCTTAACCCAAGCCAAGGACGAGGGACTCATATCGGATGCCATATTTTTCGACTTCTCAAAAGCATTCGATCGAGTCCCACACGTCCCGCTGCTCCACAACTCAAGTCTTACGGGATTCAAGGGAAAATCCTACACTGGATCAAGGCGTTCCTTCCAGACAGAACATTCCGTGTGAAAGGGGGCTCGACCTACTCTACTCCAGCGCCGGTCTCCACTGGAGTTCCTCAAGGCTCCGTTCTGGGACCACCGCTGTTTCTGATATACGTCAACGACCTTTCAGACGTTCTCTCAAGTCCATGTCTACTTTTTGCGGACGACTTGAAATCCTGGAGTTCCAATGCTAGTGCCCTCCAAATGGATGTAGAAGCTGCAAAGCAGTGGTCGTTGGACTGGCACCTACCTCCGAATGACGAAAAGTGCGTTCATATGTCGTTCGGAGGAGGCACAGCGAACGCCTGTGTCGTGCATGGTGAGAATGGGTCAGAGGACATCATTAAGATAGATGCCCAAAAGGATTTGGGTATCTGGCTTTCTTCAAACATGTCCCTCTCATTGCAACATGAGAAATCGACCCAAGAGGCATTCGCCGTTCTACGGGTGATTTGGCGCACCTTCACC
>SJOL01008626.1:6752-28205 GCA_004794785.1 Opisthorchis felineus
CTGGGCACTCTGTGCGTTTTTTTTTCACGGAAACATCAATGGGTCAATTAAGGGAGACAACAACAAGTATGCCGACACAGCAGACCATCTGGTCGACATTTTCCAGCAGTGAAAAAAATTCTAATTACTCGACCGAAAAAAATTTGTCCAATGAAAGTAAACTTCAAACTGTTAAATCCGCCCAAGATCCTGGGAGATTTTGTGGGCGTCACTATGCACAGCGAATAGTTTACAGTCAATAGAATTGAAAGTTTCAATATGAGGCCAAAGGAGGAATATAACACGATGTTTGATTATGAGCTCTCCAGAATGTAACTAAGATAAGCTGAACTCCCTCAAATAAGTGTCCGCACTTTTGAAAGGATTCCATTTGGGCCAATGCACAAGCTTTACGCTTAAACATATTACTATTGGGAAATAAGTAGCATGGTTTTTGGTTTGTTTGCTGAGCTGACACCAATGCATTGTTTGGGAATCAAGGATTCTGTTGATTCAGCTTAAATAGTCGCCATTTTTGGATCAAAGGTACTAGGAGGAACGGTTCACCAGTACCTTCAGTGTATAATGTTTCATATGCTTGTGTTAAACATAATATAAACCATAATACGAGTCGTTTTTAAATATGACAGATAAGATAATAAACCGGGTATTTGGTCCGTGAATTGGAAAAACTAGCTTGTAATCTCACAAGGTGTACACTAGTAACTGATCAAATACTAGACAACAGTGGTACCCTCTAGGTTATCTATTTGGTTCTCAAAAGTGCCTGTGAGCTGTGCGGTTCCAGACGTTATCATTTACCAAGGCTCCCAGAATTACCGGAATGTACCAATCTTATTTGTTAGATTATATATTTATGTATTTTAACTCACGAATTAATTCCACCATTTTTAAGGCTCATATACCCCTTTCCATAAGTTTGGGTCAAACAAGGTCCATAATTTTTTTTGAAAATATTCAGTGCAGATTTCATCTTGTCAGTAAAGCCCTCTATGCTGAAAAGCTGAGAAGCCTTTTCACCCTTGTTGGGAATCATCATCAGTGCGCATTTAAAGAATCTCAGAGTTCCAAACCCGGAACCTTCCGGCCGGCGGTTGCGCGCCGTTGTTACGACGTTCACTCTGTTGTGCAGTTTGTCTACTCATCACCGGAAAAGTAGTTTGCAAATAAAACCAACTGTGTTTATATTAGTTCTTTAGCTGTTTTGATGGAAACTTTATCGGCACGCCATTTGCACATTGTATCTAAGACAGGGTACAGGCTCTCTATCATAACTTATGTTTCTCTATTTATCGGGGATGTATCATACCTACTTCAGTGTAGATGATATGCTTGTTCAATGAAGAAAATCGGAAAAGCCTAATCTCCTAAGCGCTACTAGGTTACGGAATAATTAGCCCTTGGTTTTTCCGAACTTTGTGGTGAAGCCTTCAATGACTTGTTTACAAGTTTGACAGCTTTTCTGGTTAACAGTTTTAATTTCACCTTTAGAACAGTACACGTAGCTAACTAGATGCGTCAATAGATTGAAAGTATACTTTCGAGAGCACGCTTTGTGGCAATGTCGCACACATCTTGAAACAGTCGATTTCGATTTGGAGGAGACGGTGACTAATACATCCTTCAGTTAGTCAGTTGCATCAAGAATGGTTGCAAAACCATTTTATTGTCAACCACTAACAATATTCTGCAGGTATTACAGTGTATTTCTACAACATTCTGACATTTTCACAGTAACTCCCTGCGGAATTCAAGTAACTGCCTGAATACTTCCTGCGTTCATCGGCAGGAATATGCACTGAGTTTCATGCAATTTATAAAATAAAAGATTCTGGCTTACGTAAGGGTAAAGATTGACCGACTGGTCTAGACACATTTCTTTTATTCGGACACGGGTAACCACGTATGGAGATCAGGAACTCATAAGTTTTATTTCTTGTTTTAACGATCGTATAGCCGTATGCCAAAGACATAATGGCCCATGCGGTAGGCCTTACAAAACAGGAGAAGCGAACAGCATTATGGCTCACCAGGGATATCTACCCTTTCATTTGATTCACACCCAGGTCATACAATGTGGCAATGGATCCAGTAGATTGTCTGTTCTGTCCATATCCATATGAATAGCAGCTATATGGAAAAGTTGGCGACTAATGAGGCTGCCTGAAACTGTTTAAATTTTAGAGACCCTTGATACGTGGGTAACTAAGAATCAGTCAGGAACCTCTGAATCAGACAAGAAGTACAGCATTTATGGGGTCCTACTTTTGCTCCGACGGAGCATAAGTTTGATTAGCCACCCAACATTTATTTTTGCTTGCCAAAAAAATCCCACGGAATGAGGAAACCATTAATTTTATGAGTTAAAAAAGCGTGGTCTAGATCAAGAAGACAACCGCATGACAAACGACCACACAAAAAAATGCGCAAAATGTTATTTACGGCGTTATGAAAATATTGCCTCCAAGATTAGATCTTTTAAAACCCAGGTCACGCTTACACACATTAAGAAAATACGTCATTCTCTTGGGCGCGATACATACAAGGATTCATTCTCATGTCATCTTGAACGCTCGATTGTGCGAAGTAGTCCACGAAGAATTTATTGTATATTGTCTGAATTTTGTAGGTGACTTTCAGGCAACAAACGTTACTAACAATATCCCATCTAAAAAATTCCGCCGTCCCTTCCAACGTTTGGAAGTAATCGTTTTGAATAAATTCCAAAAGCCATGTTATTTTCCGTCGATCCCCCCATAACTTTGGAGCGCCGATTCTCAGATGTACAGAATCGCTCTTGAGCAACGTCATTCAGCGTAAACCAGTAACCCGTTTTTCCAGGATGCAACAAACCAAACCAGAACATCTACACAGTGGTTTTATACTTATTGGGAATTAGCACCGGCGCACATCTCACAAACTGCCAGGTCTATTCAAACCGGTGACCTCCTGGTAAATAGTTTTGGACAAACATTTGGCCACAAGCAGTTGACCTGCAGTGTGAATACTTCGCAATTAGACAAGATCCAACGTAACACAACCTTGGATGAGAGGATTCACACCACACGATCACCGGAATTTTCAATGTCGGTGCCGTGGTTATTCAAAAAATGCGCAATCTCGATTATTTCCAACAAAGTTGAAACCGGTTTAGAATGATTCTATGCTTTTAGGAATGCATAAGCTACATTTTCAGAAGGAACGCTGCAGTGGAATAACGACAGGATATATGAAGGACGTCAGTTTTTCTGTGTAAAGAAACGACTGTCCTTAGGATAACCAAAGCAGCTCGGAGTCTGACAACATTCTTACAATTCTTGGTCCGGAAATTTACCGATGGGTGAACAGCCTGCCAGAGAATTTGGCATGTATGACGGACTCATTCTCCGAAAATGCAGTTGCGGTGCTTCTGAGCACAGGATTCATAGGCGGGTCTTTGTTGTCAGATTTGAAAAAATCACGACTATTTGCATCGCTTGACGCAAAACTACTTGTGTCACACTTTTATGAAAGTTCATACTGGAAGCCGCTCTCATTTGAATCTTTGCTTTCGCCCATGTGTACGAAGCCCTGTTGTGGCCTTCGGCAACCAGGATATATATTGTGCGACGCTTCTCAAGCCCGAAGAGTCAACAACTATCAGTTGCCACCTTTGGGAATCCAAGCTACTGAATAGTTAAATACGTAGCTGTTAGGGCCTCTGAGGAGATTCCGCACATTTTGGTTCACAGCAGGCTCACTCACTTCACCCACTACTAAAAATACTGAAAAGCATGGATTACTTATCATTTGCAATAAATGCACAAAAGCACCTACTACTTTGATGGCACTTTAGGTTACTTGTGAAATTATGGGGCGGTAAATGTCGAGATGGGAAAACGTCTGGAGTTTTCCTCAAGGTCGTTGGACCAGGATACGAGGATGTCTTGCAAATGACTAATTCACAAGCTGAAAAATCGCTTGCACTATGATACAATATTTCATAGTAGTACGCGTGCATTTGAAGGCTACTTCAATCCGATATCAAACGAATTTTTAATAACATCAATTTCGACCCCATTGCAACAGTCTACATCTGTGTGTAAATTGGTTGAAACTTAGCAGTGCTTTAACCTGTAGGGGAGCATATGCGCACGAATTGAATCTTGCGCTGTGTTGCATTAAAGTGGATTTTTATTTAATTCCGTTCAGGTACATCGTTAAAAATCTTGTTAAAATTTAAATCTCGTCGTAAGTAATCCAAGTCTGACCATTTTCTCTGGCCCATATACATTTGTCTTTCAAGGTGGAGCTGCTTATATCAAATAATATTGTAAGGAAGATAGACGTAATAACTGCGGCATCGGATGGTCTTCCTATGTTGTCCTTAATCTGTTAACGAAAGTATGAACCGATTGCGTGACAACTGATGCATTCCACATCTCTCACCATTGTAGGTCAATGAAAGAGTTTTGGCACACCGACTGCTTTTGAAGTAGAGAAGGACGGCTGTGATGGTATTTCGACTCGGACCATCATTCGACTCGTACGATGGTGCTGTATCAAACAAGGTTGTTCAAACACAGCAGTGGATTCGACTGCATGCGAAAAAAGTGTCCACATTTCCCAAGTAGTCTATTAGGTGACAGGTCGATACAGAAAATCAGCTGCAAAGAGCAGGTGCATGAAATGGACGGCTGCACAGCAATGTTGCATTTACTAATAAAATACTTATTCCATTTTGAACAAAACTCATTCCGCCCAAGCGATATAGAGTTACTTGACTTGCAGATTATTGCTTTCTTTGTTGTTTACAGATCATTCAAAATTAAAGACCACTCAATGTTTCAAGAATGCTACACGCTACTGCAGAATACTAACATCCGCTCACTGTCCTGTTTTCGTCTTGTCTTTACTACAGTATCCATCACTGGGGAGGTACTTCAACCTTACTATATGGATTCAATGCAAAATCACTACTTTCTGAGGTTATTTAGCAAAACATTTGAATTGTTGATGACACTCTCAAGTAGGTCATTCATTCAGAATGACGTGATTTTGCCCGTAGAATATGTGTGGATATATGTGGATTTTAACGGTTATCGGACGACCAATAATATGTGCATTCACGCAAGACCACTCAATTTTATGCCACTCATCCCCTGAATGACGGGTGAATTCGGTCATAACTTTTGGTTAGCGCTTGGGCTATGATGACCAGAAGGTCACTGATAAAATTGATGGACTGTATTCATACACTGCACTCTACGTAGCTAAACTGGGGGATTTTAACAGGTTACTAAAATGTTTGGCACTCATGGGTTTAATCTTCCTGATAGCTTTTGACTCAAGGGTGTGCGAAAACTACCAGTCGGTAATGTGTCTACATATCCGTAACTTGGGTGGTTCACTTGAATGCTGACCAGGTGGCAGCGACTTACTTTGCCTAGTTCGCCTGTCACGTCCTGAAAATTGGTTTACACTTAGACGTAAGAGGCAATCCAGTTACTCTACTTTTGCACATCTGACGTTTGCTTCCACAAAAATGTGATTGCTTAGAGAGATTTGGAGGCAATTTAGATGATTATTTGGCAGTATTTTGGGAACACATTGCATTAAGGATACTCAGATAGATAGAAACTTAACCTTGCAGTCTGGCAAGAATATGTTCCCCATGACAAGAAAATTTTAATGGAAATTTCGTTCCTTAAGTTAAGTCACTCTATGGCAAGAAGCCAAAAAGCACTCCGCAGTTGTTACTTCCATCATTAGTGCACACGTCGTGGATTGCTAAGGAGACTGGAACGCGCAAATACGAATATCCACAAGTCACGATTTGCCCACAATGAAGAATATTTCACACTACAAGTGGAAATTCCATCTAAGTCATCACTCGGTTAATACTAGATCATGCGATGTGAGTCACGTGGTTGACGGGTGAGAGACGCTCTCTCCTGTCTGGGTGCGAGTTAATCACACTACAGATCCACCATGACTGGCCAAACGATTTAATCTTTACCCACCAGCCAGGAGGTTGCTGGTTTCAGCTGACATGCCGAATGGTGAGATGCGCATGGGTGGTCGATTTCAGTAGGGTCGAAACACCTGTATACTGCTTCCTGTTTTATGGCTTAGATTGACTTCATTTGTAGAAAGAAATCTCTTTCAAGCATCTCAAAACATGTTTCAGCGGGTGACAAGGCAATTTTAACAAGAAAATCATCCTAAAATACTGCCCACCGATTAGGTATTTTGGTCCTTAGTATTTCAGATTTTCAGAATTAGCTGCCTAAACATGGACGCGTACAACCAGGAATGTCACTTGGGTTGTTTTTGGTGGCATTCAGTGTTTCGCTTGTGACAGGTTAATTATAATGATTGTCTTCATGCATAATAAACAAGAACAACAAGATCCAAAATGGTTCAGTGAGTTTTATGACCCCCAAAGTCAAACCCTTGAAAGATATTCCCTTAAAAGCCAACCGATGAATTCCACATAGCTGTTCGTTTATGAGACTTACAAGTAGGTGTTGAATCCGGTTGCGAAAGCAAAATCCTAGCAATTCGGTTGATTTTTCTGTTTCTATTCTTAATGCATCCGGAACAAAAATCATGCATTTTTGCAGTTTCGCCAGGCATGGCTGGTACTTCAATTTTACGACGTATTCTTTATCCGAACATTCAATATTATCGATCGCTGCCTTGCTAAAATCACTTGCATCATCTGTCCGGTAACAACCGTTTGGGATGCCACTGAATCTAGAAACATTATTTATGGATCGGGTAGTGATGTGTAAGTCCTTTTCATTCAGTGCAGTGAATACAAGAGGAAAACAATGAATATACTGTGGGATCACACATAAAGGACAACGTTTAAAGTAAGGTTGTGATATTTCTCCAGCATTTTGAATCTAAGCATAAGAACTACCAGTATTCGGACTCTCGTAAAAGCTGACTTAAAATGATGAGGTTACTTCACTCTGGCAGTTTGAACTACCAAAATGCGAAGGATCTTGGAAGCCAGACATTAATGACAGTGTTCACTGTATTCTCAAGTGATGATGTATGTTCACTAGCTATGTGAGCTGTTCCTCCTTCTAAACTACTTACAGTCGCTTTGCTAGTATAAGGACATTTTGAGATTTCACTAAAACTTTTGTCCCATAATTCATGCCGAAAATGTGTTCTTTGCTTTCATTTCTGTCGTTTAGCGATTGTTTAGAAGCTGATAAGATGATAGTCATACAGATACTTTTATCCATTTGCAATGTAAAAATTCAAAAACGACAAATTTTCCTTATCTTGCCAATCTTCAACATCTCACTTGAAGTGCGTACCAATAGGATTTCTCGTTTTTGCAAACAACTTCAGTTTTTCTTAGTTGGTGACATGTTTAAACGTGGCAGCAACGGATTATTGTTCAACTGGACCAAATTTATTTTACTGTTTATGGTAACTTGTTTTAATCCAAAGTTGGTGTGACTAACTCTGGGCCAATCGCTGCACAATTACATCGTCTGGCACATTACAGCTGAGATACCAATAGGAGTAAAGTGCTTGTTTGATTGGTGAGAGCTACGTTGATATAATTGAAATCGTTGCACATCATCACAGCTCCCTCGCATACTATGCTAGTGTCTAAAAGCATCTTTTGGTTATGTTTGTTGGCAGGTATCTTTTTCAGGAGTACAAGAGGTGGTAAGTGTTTCAGACTGAATATTCTCCCCACTTCGATACGTTCAATTTAACAATGGTTTTCCACATATATGTATGTACACAATGTCTTCTAACATCTTCTATAGAGATACTTATGCCAGTATTAGGAATGTACTTACGCCGTGTCATAAACTCGTATTCCTTAGATGATAGTTCAGTAAAGCACAGGGCTTATTTCAACTCAACTGTGGGCCACGCGACCACAGCATTGTCAGAAATCCGAGATTGCTCTGACAGATTGGAAAATGTCTTGTACCTTGGAACGATCAGTATAAGGAAGCTCCAAGAAATATTTTTAACGCTGCTTATAATCGCAAATTTATTCATATATGGGCACCTGTGGACAAAAAACGCTCTAGAAACTCCAGGGGCTTTCGCAGGATTACCTGGATGCACAGTGGGCAAAAAGATTACCAGAAACCTTTTAAGTTGGATATGCGGCTGTGCGCGGTGGGATGTTTCAGCGGTACATGGTGTACCCAAAGCACAATTTGAGTTCTTCCTTATTGATGCAGTACACTTTGAAAGAGTCTTTACCTTATATCTTGGAAACTTTAGTATAACAACTTTGAATGTGGAGATATTCAATAAAATGCATGGTTTCTTACCCTACCTTATAGATATTTGTTCGTCCTCAGAAACGGTCAGCGCCTAAAGGTGATAAGACACAAAAAATCTTTAATTTTTCTGGGAGAGATTGAAAACGTACACCGACTGATTGAAAAGAAAAGTAGCAGTATGAGAAGAATAAATCGATGTCAACTTTTGGCCTTGAAAGTAATAAAAATTTGATAGCCGCTCAGGTGTAACACCGTTTTCGTGCATAGCTATCATGCTGTCCGAAGGAAGCAAGAGGGATGAGTTTGCGTAAGCCCAGACAGGAGCACTCGTGATTCCAGGGTTGGGCTCAGACTGGGAACTTTCTGTTCAATAAGGCCGCACCTTAACCATTGAGTCACCACAATTCTCGAAACACGGGACAACATAAATCATATTGGCACTGTAAACTGCGAGCTACTAAAATAATGCAACAGTGAGTTAAGATTTGTAGTTTATAGTGCGATAGATCGATAGATGGAGCAATTTTTTGTTTCATGCACGGTTACATTTCTTGTACTTACCATTTGTGATACAGTGAACTTACGATACAATGTGGTTGCTTCAACCATGGGTGAGTTGTACAGTTTAGAATTCTTGCTATGCCAGACATTTTCAGAATTTTTACAGATTAGCTCATAAGTTTTTCTGCTATTCCACAAAGTAACTTGCGAGGAAAACGTTTATTACTCTCTGCAGGTCTTTTTTTGGTGCCAATCAGTCTCACAGAAGCAAACTGAACATTTACTTGATACATCAACTCTTTGGCAGATTGACGTTTCGGAAAAGTAGTTGTGATTGGTGAATCTTATTGCAAATTCCTTTAGAAACTTGCATTTTTCTGTTTTAGTTCGAGACAATGGTAAACGCTTCATATTTTAGGGTACTATTTTACGGGCGGAAAGCGATTTCGTAAGGTAAATGAGCCCGCAAATTAAGCTTACAATGGAAGTTAAAAACCATAAGGTGGACAGACTGTATTTTCGAAGGTTGGGATAACATGGCGCTGGTTTTAACTATCGAATAGGAGGCACACCTTCTGTTCACGGTATGACAGCTCGCGTGAAAAATTAAAGGCCACATCACCCCAGGCTACGCAAAATATTTCACTATGTTCTTATGAATAAAAAGATGCATTTGATGATACATTCGCATAAAATGTATTACTAAGTTTCTTGAACTAGGTCATTTGTGGCAATGTCATGTCTTTAGAATGCTTCAGAATAATGCATGTTTATCTCCATTGTGCACAGAAAACACAACAAATGTAACCGAGGTTTTGAGATCAGCCTCGGATTTGCAAAATGTTGGATTATCCAGTAATTTTTTTCAATTTTAGGTATTCCTGTTCGTTACCTCTCTGTTACTGGACCTTTGGGAGATGGTGCTGAATGTGCTAAGGTTAGCTGCATTTCTGCCTATCGTAGAAACCTGATTTGTATGCATTGTAGCGCAATTATTGCTCTTACGGTCAACCGGTGTTCTGTTAAGTGCATCGAGTCTTTTTTAATTAATGGGTGGAGGCAGATATCACGTGCGTGAACCCATGACTAGCTTGTCTCCAAATTTTATCTGGCTTTTTCAGATATCCGTGTTTCTCAAATTCTCCAGGCATAAACGGGATTTTCAAAGTGTATCAGAGCAAATAAAGAGACAGATATGACTTTGAAATCACAGATTATGTGTAAGGTATACGACATTTTGGCAACAGGCAATGAATAAAGCGGACAACATCTTTTCTAGTTTTACTAATTGTCACCAATCCAGTACCGAAATATACTGATTTGTATTAAGATTTGCCTGCTCTTTGATGACAGCGCCTAATATAGCGCCAAGAACAATTGTTCAGAAAGCCGATTTTATGATACATATATATCTGAGTTAGCCAGGTAAACCAGATGCTTGAGCGGATTTCTTTTGTCCTCATGATATCTGGCCACTTTTCCTTAATTAGTGCACTGACAATATGAATGAAGGTGGAATAGCAAGCAGTAGATGTGGATAATTTCGCTGGTATCCAGAATCATCTTTGATCTTAGTAGGAACGGCGGGAAGTGCATTCCTTGTGCTACGATCCTACTATTATAGCTAAATTGATACAAACCCGATGCGTTTGGAGAAAGACGAAAAGGACAGGAATACCCTGTGCTAATAAAGTACGAGGCGGACAAACAGGAGAAGACTTACAACATTGCAAATACATGCAGATACTCCTATCAGTTCATTTTGTTGAATAGGGGAAGAGAAACAATCGGATCCTGATGAGTAACTTTCACAAATTACTAACAAATACATCAGTAGGTGATGGACAAACTGAATAGTGCAAGTTCCTTTTCGTTACAGTTCAAAGTTATTAGACCAACGGAAAAAAGTCTCCCTAGACGGCCTAGCACCCACCCGTTATTGTGTAGCTTGTGGGCTCGTGTCCGTGCCCAGTTTTGTCTTCGCCTTATGCAACGTGTACTTGGAACTGGATCTATTAGGTTGCATTTAACTTTTTAACGCATTACTAGCTAAAAAAAAACAGCGGTTGCCGTAAAGTCGGACTTGTTAGCCTATTCGTAGACGACAAATATTCCTAATTCAGAATATTCCACACACTACCAACACTCTTTAAGCAACTCGGATGAAGAATGCTTTCACAGCACGAGTGAAAGGTCCCTCTTAGAAGTCGCCACTCAACTAACCAACATGAGGTCAACACGTAACCATGTGAAGTAGTTTCAGTGATAGCGGGCTATGGGTGGCGTGCTGTGTTCCGTCTAACTGTGGATTATTCAAACTGTTGATCAGCGGCTTGTGGCCGAAGGGATGAGTGTTGAAACTTCTATCCGGATGGTTGCGGTTTCGGGAATCCCTGGAATTTTGTGGGATGCGCGCTGCTGATGATTTATAATGAAGATGAAGCAGCTGTACAGTGTTTCTTAAATATTTAGCACAGATTAGTTTTACTTACAAGACGAAATATCAACTTAAAAATGCTGGCTTATTGGGCATCCATTATGAATGGGTATCACTACGCGTTCTTAGCTTGAGCAGAGTCATGGTTTCTAATATAAGTTTTAATTCCCTGCAATTCCGGATTTGATTCTACAACGGATAAACCGTGTTTGGTTGACTGCTTGTTAACTGCCATTCAAATTCGTCGCATTCAGGTTGCTGATTTTTTAATTTTTACAACCATCACCATTGATGAGTGCTTCTTTCCATCCTATACATATCACGTGGCAGTGCAAGCATTGTGCTTATCCTGTCCGGAAAGTGTATCATTTGAATCGTTTATTCGTCATTCGCTCAGGGCGCTAAATGAGTTTGCAAGTGAAGCCTCTGACCTACTAATGTCGTACTTTTGGTAAATGTTGAGGTTGTAAACTATCTCTTATCAAGAGTAAATCCGCGAATTTTGGTTGCCTGTCTGTTAACTGAAGGCCTGCTTTTTCAAGCTGTGACCGGACAGGTGTTGCGTAATTAATACTTTTCATGTGTTTACAGTTGAAGAAACTCACCGAAGGGAGCTGGGAGAACGGATTCTTCATGGCATGTCAGCATCTAAGTGAAAAACAAAATGACAGATATCCAAATGAGCACGAATTTCAACTAACAGTCAATAAAACGCATGTACCAACGGAGGTGCTCGAACTCCCATATGCTTTTCAAATGTGGTTCATCAACCGGGTACTCAATGGAGAAACAAGTCAGTGTTTTACTGGAGTTGGAAGTGCTCAAAGCGAGGATGTTTACTGTGAGTGATTCATGCGCTCTGCAAACCGCCGGTTACTAAATTATCATTTCGAACGACCGGTTCCTAGGCAGGATATGAAGTGACAATTTTTTTACCATCGGTTCACGCATCTTCTGTGAGACTTGTTGGTAGTACTCGCCTCACTCCATGTTCGTTTGTTCCACCTTTGTTGTTGAGTCATCAGCTCCCGACTAAATTGCAAAACAGCATTCTTTTTAAAAAACCAATAGGGAAGCAGGGTAGCATATCAAAATAAGACAATGTTTTTTACGATTTTAGATACAGAAGAATATAGAGGAAACAGAAAATATTATGAGAGTAAGTGCCCCATTCAGCATAATTTATGATCATTTCGTGTCTATTTTTTGGAACAAAAAACTTTCCCCTTCAATGCCAATGAGGTAAACAGCTTTTATCGACAAATACAGTCAGTTGCATATTAATCTGGTTTTGACGAGAGACCCACCTGAAACCCAGCTTAATCTTTCGTTTATCGTGTTCTTAAGCAGCTGAATACGCCTTATGTTTCAGTTGGTACGATATTCGAGATATCGCGATACGTTGTATAGATGTAATACACTACTTACAAGGTTGCTGAAAACTCTTCGACAGCTTTTGTTCAGTGTGCTTGGCAAGCTGTATGAGACACTAGCTTACACTTCGTTCGGATAGAGATTCCCTGTTATCAATAAAACACGCCCGTGGGGCGGAAGCGCCTTACTAAGCTCAGCACAGTGAAATGTTCCATATCTTTGCAGCTGAACGATTCTTGAGGCTGTAGTACACAATATCGAGGCCCAGTCGGTAAACTACATGCTATCGCGTCTCTTGAAAAAAAGCCTACATATTCTAGATGTGTCAAACAGAATTTAGAACCATGCTGTGAGGAGAGCCTTTCGGCTCTGGTGAAGCTTGCATACAGTGGTGTAACGGATTATACAATCTTAAGCGAGAAAAGTGCTCTTCCAGTTTGTTTGAAAAGAGGGGATCGGCCGTAGTATTTAGCTGTGCATAGTAGCATTAGAGGCACTCTTTGTCCACCTCGTTGACTCCTAGAACCTAGTAAAAAGCAACAAAATGTGGTTTTGACGTTATATTTCCCAAGCGTGCCGTGGTTCTCCCATCTGAATGGTTCAAAAGTGTTTTTCGTCATAAAGACAGTTCATAGAGCAATAAAAAGTCAACAAAGAAATAAAACTTGCGATAAAAATCCAAGCAGACACATCAATTTGATTGGAGGAGGCGCCCAACCAATAAACCAAAGTACCAAATCGACCGGCGGATGCAGGGACAATAACCGTTACAATGGAGGAAATAGGGTGCTGCAACCAACCAAGCAAGCTCGAGAAGGTCAGATCACAAAGCAATGCCAATCAAGGCCAGAAACCATACTACTAAAAATAGAAGGCGTTAGGATAACCAATCAACACAAAGAAGTGTAGTCCACAACGCAACAAAGTTCACAAACGGAGCAAGAGATTCACAAAAATCGTTACCCCCAAATAGCAAATAACGTTAGAAGACAAAAGATAGTCTTCAAATGCTATGTGAACGCACGCAGGCAAGGAAGAAGTAACCCCATCTGCGCACTGATGATGTCTCCTCGTATAGTGACGAAACGTTTGTTGCGATAACATTGTTAGTGTTAACTTTGAAAAATTCACGCAAACACCACTACCGGAGACGTAGTTTCCAACAGCCCAAATCGAGATAAAAAGTTCATCAAAATTTCCATTTTATCCTTTAATCCCACCCAGTGTAGATGTGAGAGGAATGCTTGTATTGATAGTCTAAAAACATTGTGCCACCTGAGAGTGTGAGATATTGGAAGAAACACAACTTCGACCAGTCGTAAATGCATGCGCTCTTGGTTTGGATGACCATCTTTAAACCGTGCATCGCTGATGTGTTCTTCAGTAACATTTTTCATAAGCAGCAAGAGCAAAAATCGTCCAATTTCTCCGGTAATTGCCATTTCCACGATGACTAAAACATCTGGGTTTTGCCATCTTCCACAGGTCACAGAACTTGTTTAACGCCGTCTTCCAAAATCAACAACAACTTCTATTTGAGGTCTGAAAGATTTCGGCAAATCCTTGCCTATTACTAAACCTTGTTTACCCCAGTTACAAATTTTTCATTGCACGCTGGCCACTTGATCGAAGTTGCTACTGCGAAGCACAAGTGCCTTATGAGATAAATCACACCACGAAACAGCATTGCTCACTCAGGTGTGGATAAACAATGTACAAAAGATGTAAAATCCCTAACAATGTGCAAATGTTCAGCAGGACAGCTTTTATTCCTTTCACTGTTACATTACTCACAAGTAGTTTGCAATTTAGGTGGAACAATCCTAGGTGCAATAAGATTGGATCGATATTATAAGTCAGGTTTTGGTAACTTTTAATTCTTTCTTCTGGGCGTCACATGGTTCAATATGGACAGCCAATCATGTTCAAAGATAGATGAGAATAGACCGAGAGATTTTCCCGGTGAACGACGGACTCACGCCAACCAGTATTTTCGGACAAAATTCTGCGAATTCTGCCCCTATGGACCATTATACTGGCCTATTTTTTAAGTAGTAATTTTTCTTTCCGTTTGAAAAAAATCAGATGCAAAGTTATCTCGGTCAGGAGGTTTATTGTTATCATAATGCTGTACACTCAGTATATATGCCAGTCTGGACGTTACCATATAATTATGTGTATCCCAATTTTATTCAGCCTAGCACACAAAATTAACAAAGGTAGCATTTACGCGGAATTCAGGAGCTATTAACATGTCACCTTTTATGTCGTCATTGACGTACTAAAAACACTAATTCTGCAGTATAAAGCGGAAGAAATAAAATGGTAGACGAAGCCGCTCGGTGAGTAAGTCAACCACCCACATTTTCCTACCTACAATTAAGATAATGGCGCACGTCCTGATCTCCCGTGTACATAAAGACGATTTATATCTTTAGAGAAGCATGGTTTCGCCAAGCGGGAGCAGTGTTGGACTGACCTTTTGGAGTGAATCTCTAAACATTTTCTTGGGTTATTCAGTGATCAGTGGCTCGTTTATTCTTCTCCATCTTTGGGGCGGGATTCCTAGCTTGAGGTTTCCTTAGTTACTTGATTAAGCCGTCCTTCGACTCAGGTAGTGTGACACATGATCCTGGACATGATTAGATAAGCTCTGGTCTTTTGTGTTAACGTGGGTATCACCGTTACTGTAGATGG
Organism: Opisthorchis felineus; assembly: GCA_004794785.1. Taxonomy (NCBI): domain Eukaryota; kingdom Metazoa; phylum Platyhelminthes; class Trematoda; order Opisthorchiida; family Opisthorchiidae; genus Opisthorchis; species Opisthorchis felineus. The sequence goes on from SJOL01008626.1 coordinate 22,017, forward strand.
AGCTGATGTGACGCAGGAACTTTGACTGCACCATGAGGTATGATACCTTGGTGCCAATGGAGTAATTAGTTATGCGACTAGATACGGCAGATAATTTGTAGCCCGTAACGTGCCAGTTGAACAGGCGGTTAGCCACTTACCTTCAAATTGTGGCAAAGCATAAAAAATATGTGTAAAACGCATGAACAATGTCACTCTGTTATTGATGATGATAAACCTCTCTGAGTAGCCGATGGACAGCCGGATGCACAACTGGGTCTTCATATACATTCGTGTGAATTAGCCAGACTTGTCACCAACTTGCCTATCCAGACCCCAGTGTCCGATAAATCCAAACATGGGATAATGTCCATGTAGAGAAAAGTTATGCTATTTTCCAACATGAAACTTGAGAAATGCGTTGATTGTTGTGGAAAGTGCTATAAAATACACCATGTGGGAGCTGGTAGACTAATTTTGTTGTTTCTATAAGACAGATTTATGAGACCACCAATCCGTTGTTTCATTGTTGCCAAATATGGCGTACATCTATCTATGTAGCTGTGCAAATGATATGATATGCTGTTAGAAAGGTTTCTCTTTGCAACCAAGCAATGATGACACCAAATAGTCTATTGTTTTACCTTGAAACCTTATAGAAGCCGAAAAAAATCCGCGGACCCTCATACATGAGACTGTAGACGTTTTGGTGTTTCAGCCAAAATAAAGCAAAGTATGCTAACTCATCTTTTTTAATTCTAGATGAAATCTGATGAATTGAAAACATTGAATATTAGTTTAAAAATTGAAATGGTCCCGTCGCATTTCAATTTAAATTACGTTTTTGAATTAGGCAAATTTGGAAATTTTTTAATGAAAATGTAGATGGTCAGACCAGTTACTTTTGGTGCGACGATATTGATGACTGGCCTGAGACAAAACAATACAAATATGATAAACAAATGTTTCTTTTTATTCAAAGGATTCATACTGATTGCTCCGATCGACAAAATCATTTGCCGTAAGGTGAGAAAATGGGAACCCTTTATTATATATGTGATATAAACCGAGCCACAACGATATACGCTACGAAATACGTTTTGCTTATCTTTTAAAAAAAAACTCACTGACAGTCAAAAGCACAATTGCATAAAAATCATTGTTATCTAAACGAAGAGATGATTTCCCCGATGTGAGTCAGGACTAGTGGAAATCTACTGGATACAATACCTCTTCTCGAATATCCGGGATTCATTTCAGTGTGGAGATCAAGTATTTGTGAAGTCCGGTTCTCAACCTACGGTTTACACAGTTCCACGCCTGGTATTACGAACGAGTGCAAAGGCCGGCAAGTATGACGCAAACGATGCCTCAGCTTGTATGTTAGGGAGCGTTGAGTGAATAAGAATCTCACTGATGAGCTTGTGAATCAGAAGGCGCCGTCCATAGTATGAAGACTTTCATTTATTCAATGCGTACTCAAGAAATACTCAAGTTATAAACATTTTGTTTTGGCTATGTTCCAAAGCAGTTATTTGGGTGCACAACTCAACCCAGTTCATGGATGGCATGCAGTTAATTGCTTTTGAAATTTCTACATGGGAGGGATTTATGTGAATAATGAGGGGAGTGTGTAAACAGAAGCCTACAAAGTAAATGAGCAGATCAACTGTGGTTTTTTCTTTTGATTTCGCTTATGTATAAAATTATGCTAGAGGGGCAAACAAATAATGTTGCAATACCAAGCACTCCAACAAAAATACCCATTAATTCTCCCTCTTTGCTAGTGATGCATGAAAACATTTCGAACTCTGCTTCAAACTTCACTGCCCGAAACAGTAACGTACGACCTGTTATTCAAGGCCACTAGGGTACATAGTAGACTGAATCGGATTGGAGAGCATTTGTAGGTAACCAGCTAGGGGCACATGGTGTTCAGTAGTATAAAACCACTGCACATGTTTTGCGTGTTAAAAATGACAAATAGCAATGCTTTTGGTAAACAGATTAATGCTGTAAATGAATATGGCTATTAAAACAAGAATCTCAAAACGGAACGCAATATGCGTCGTTGAAATAAACCGAAAAACCCGGTCCAGCTGACAAACCTAGAAATCTTCTAAAGTTTGTTAGTTTGTAAACCGAACTCAAATGATTACTGGATCAAAACTGTTTTGACGTATACCATGAAGTGTGCGTCATAATCTTAGGCAAATCCTGGTGGTTACAAATGGATAAAGCTTATGGTCTCCATTAAGGACAAATTTTCCGGCTCTTACATGGCCATTACAAAGAATAAGAGGCATTACACATTTTATTTGGCATTCGAAATTACTGTCATCTAAGAGTGGTTCATCTAGTATTGTTGCGTATCATGGATACCGGTCACATTTATTTGTTTCAGTGGAAATCTCAACCTAAATCATGCATTCTATTGTTGGTTACTGCATAACTCAATTTTGGGCACTCCCTGAACTAACCAAGACACATGAAAATTTGGGTTCAATTCAGAATATCTCTCGATATTTTCTACTGCACTACACTGCTTCCGCTTAGTTATTTTTCCATGGCGTATCCCGTACTTTAATGAACGAGTCAACTTTACTGCATACGAACAAAATTTACGCAACATTTGACGTGCAGTCTGTTGTTATCAATAGTTGACTTGCGAAGACACCATTATGCATACGTTGTTGACTGTTGTGGCTCTCCGAATCAGTCTAGCATTTAAAGTCACACAGATTCGTTTTACTAACTTCCATGGTTTCTGTGCGCCCTAATTTAATGGCTTAAGAAGGATGCATCTGTATTTTTTTCCCAAATAGAATTTAGGTGTCTATTCTTGGTGAGGTGGACGGAGCAATGATTTCACAGTGAACACAGACTTTGCCAGTCAGTAAGTAGCACTAAATTCTGCGGGACACGAGACAAATCTGACAGCAAATGTATATTTGGTAATCCCTTACTTCTATTGTGTATTACACCAGGTGCGTTGAAATAATTAGGGCAATAAAGTATGTAAAGAAAACTTATAACGAGGGTTGTTTCCAATGATATACAAACGTATGGAGTATTCGGGAGGACTCCATCGGTTTTGCATCACAATCTTCATACGTTGCCGGGGGTTATTGATAGTGTAGAACAAATCATTTTCACAACACTAAATCTTGGTGGGTAACACTGAGTAGAGGCGGTCTTACAATAGATCGTCGCAATAAACCTATTGCTGCCAGATGTGTTCCTAGAGGACAGACTCTACTAAGTTTCTGAAAAATTGGATACCTTGTTAACACGCTTGTGGCAAGCGAAACGGTTTGTGACTTCATTTTTAACTGTAGGTAAAATAAAACAACATAATAATTTCTATATTAATAAGCAGAGTTTGTATGCACTATTTGTTCTTCAGGACATAGTTTGTGCTATTTCATAAGACACCTAAAACGAAGTAATGTTCAGCATATCTTCTCTTGATGACATTTTGCTGCCTTTTCATTCATTTAATGCATTATGCAATAATAAAAAACAGGTAAAGTTTGCTATCATTCAACGTGACATAAATATTTCACTCCACCTGGTTGCGAAGTTGATGACCACTAAAACGCACGACCCTCTCCATCTACATTTGGTTGCAGCTCAAGAAAGTAAGGTACTTCGTCGACGATCAATTAATTGTGAAAGCATGCAAACGTTTATTGAAAAGCGAAGTGACAGTTAATGGTCAACTGCTAGGAAAGTATATGCTGTATACGGATGTGAGGCTTGTCAACTACGGAAGTGGGGGAAGCACGGATATTAGCGGCCTTTTCTTGCAAGAACTAAATGGGCTCAAACTTGGCTGCAGATACACGGGCTATTGGGCAACGGCAAAGCAGCATCCATGCAAGTTTTTGACACTGCTTTACGTATAATAATCATTTAACTCCCAAACAATACAAGATATCCAATAACATGTTGCTTGGACATGAATTTTTCTAATTAACTATTACAGTTTTTCGAAGGTACTTTAGTTAGTAGTTGTTGACAGCTTTAAAAATGCACGGTTAATGAGGCCCATTAACTTTCGGCTGACAAACCAATTCTTTGATGCCAAGTTTTACCCTGGTTTTTCCTCTCGAGTTCAGTCGACAGAAAAAGTCAAAATGCCCCACTATAGGGTTGAAGCGATGTAAGGGTTTAAGTATGGTGCGCCATCTGTTCTCATTTGCTGAAAGTCATCATGTGCGTAGATACTTTTCTTTCCGTCGAGTTCTTTTAAACCGCGGTTCTTCCTGAGGTCCCAGATATATTTGCCCAATTCATGCAAGACGGCTTTTGGTATTTCCCTTGAATTTTAAGTACCGTATTGCAAAGTATCATTACCTGGGCCCCCAGTAGCGCTTTTGAGAAACAATTTTATTGAAGGTGCCTTTCATGTAAAAGCTTAAAATTTCCACTTGTTTTGGATATGCTAAGTCATCCTGTTAGGGCATCCTAGTCAGGAATTACTGGATGGTGCCCGTGATGTGTAGGCCAAACAGTGATTCTCGTGGAAGAACGTTGATAAAGCATGGTCAAAATGATGGCTCCTTATTTCTTCTGGTTAAACATGGCTCACCGTGGTGACACACGCGCTAAAATTTGGAAGTAACTGATTTTCACTTGCGTTTGTACGCTTGTTTGACCAATTATGAGAAAACCTGCACACCAATATTGGTCGTGTTATCCATGATCTGCCGCGGCAACATTCCGACGGGTATTCTCGCGTCAAAAAATATGCTGTTTTCGTAGGCATGTCGTCTCACCGTGATATTTCGTTTGCTGTACAACTCATGCTGACTAATCGGATATTCATTTCCCGTGAGCAGGAAAGCTCAAAACCCCATTGCGGCAGTGCACTAATGGAGACAAGTTGCTGGGCAGACAGGAGCCTGCAAACCTGCCAGGAAACGTGTCAAACAGCTTGACAATCATCAAAGTGTGTAGTCATCAATTCAAAGTGTACGTGAGGCATCAATAGGCCAAAGGTCGAAGATTGCTGAATAATGGGAGTTAATTCAAATCCTGCTGGTTTTCTTTGATGTCGTATGGGGCGATCACGGATTCTCTGCGTCTCGAAATAATACAAAACAAATACATGTATAAACAAAACGCAGAACGATAAATGTGCCATGATTGCAATGTAGCTGTTTGATTGCTTGCTCTATGTCATTTGGTGGACGGTTCATTTCTGAGGTACCGCACTAAGCAACGGATATTCCGTCGTAGTGAAAGCACTGCAGACGGGGAAGTGCACCACTAATACTTTCACACCACATTCCCATGATCGCATAAGCTGAATTCAGGCGCTTGCAGGATGAATCAATGAACTGTAACCACGTTTGGATACCCTCATATTTATTACTAACCTGATAGGACCAAGGATACGTAACGACGGGGATTCTCAAAAAAATCAGCGGTCTCCGCAACCAGCCGGTTTAGAATACGTGTTCAAAGCAAGATTTGCCACAAATCACATGGACCGGAGTACTAAAGTTTGGACTGGAAGAGCTTACATAACTTCAACAAAGCATGCCGCACCTCGGAACAGTTTAGGTATTTTTGTGTTGAAGATCATTATTATTTCAGGATGAAGATATAAAACACCCCGCACTGTAGCTTAATATATATCAAATCACCATATTTTGTATCAGAATTGAGACCACTGAGACCGACTACGGTGTTTACAACGCAGCATATTTTTGAAAAATCATTCTGTTGGAAGCGGCACAACAAGGTGACTCTAGCCACCTTGCATCAGCTCGGTTCAATGCCACTTTGGAGACGTTGTCAGTAAAGCATTTCAGAACACTTCTGTTATGGCGAACAAACTGAAAGGAGATTAACATACTTTCTGACCGGTGTTTGTTCGGCTGAAACGGTTACTTGGAAATTCGTGTGCCGTTGTTCTTAAAGTGCTATAGTCCAAGTCTAAGCCTTCGAGTCCATTTTTTGAGAGATAATAAACCAACCACTGAAAATCTAAAAAACTCAAAACTATGTAAAGCCTGCACCAAAAAACCTTCATTTAATATATTTTGATCAATTGCATTCCAGAAGCTGCCGTGGAAAGTTCGAGACACAGACGTGTGTGATAAATTTCGCTATTGACAACCGATTTCCCCAATACGTTTATTGCTATTTGACTTCACCATTAAATTGCTTCCTGTGTAAATTGTGGTTCTCATCACACGG
>SJOL01008626.1:30355-68341 GCA_004794785.1 Opisthorchis felineus
TTACCAAAACCAGCCTGACCGTGAAGTTCACTTGAATAATTCGCTGAAGGCCTGTTGTAACCTTTCTCCCTTGAATGATATGTGTGTAAAATTCATTGAAACAAAAGCTCGCAGAGAGGACCATTTGTCCACTTTAGACACTTTTAACTATCATTCATTATAATGTATCCCGACGCTGCAATTTCCGCAGTAGGACGATAACATTCTAAGACACCTAAACGATAAGGGTCAAAAAATTATGTTCTTCTGTGTTTCGGAGGATACAGGATTATGATCGTTGATGATTCGTGGTTTTTGAAGCTCCAACTATTTAAATACATTGTGTAGCACTACCAGCAAATTAACGTAACAAACTCAGAGTGCCACATTTAGGTATGCCTCACTGCAAATTCTGGCTCTCCCGGGCATTTAGCTTCGATTGAACTATTTTCCTTGACATTATTTTTGATATGTGCATTTGCATTTGCATGCAAACACATGGTCACTGGTAAATAACGAACAAAAATATCAATTTAGATGTCTGCTGTTCGTATGCTTCTTAGCGCAGCTCACATTAGGAGGTTCAAATATATGTCCTACTTAAACTTTCAAACTCTTTCTCCAGTAATCAGTGCTGACGCGATGAAATATTTTGAAAAAAAATCATCCAATTATTTTCCCACATTGTGAAACAGAATATTTGTTTACGAGACTCTGTGGAAAGAAGCACACTGCAATAGGATGGACTTGATCAGAGAAAATCAGGACCACAGAATTTTCGCTGGAAAATGAACAACGCATCTGTTGCCATCTGGTTTACCTAAATCTGTCTGTTAAACTGCGAATCATGAGTTCTGAGATAATGGCTTGTGTGCAGTATAGTTGGAGCACCACGACACTGATTGTTCGATATGTGAGCTCTTGACGGATTTGTAAAATTCAACGGATAAACAAATAGCGCAAGTTGAATAAACTAAAAACAATGGAAGCTAGTCTTAATGCTCGTATCCTTCGGCACCACGTAAAAAGTGCATTTGTGAAGGTAAAAACTGATTATTTTCCCTGAACAATTTGGATAACAATTAGCGGTTTCACTGATCACCAGGGAATGGCACTAGCACGGCTGACCTGCCAGGCCATCTCGGTAGTGCCCAGTGGGATTGGAGTGAAAAATTTATCCCTGGAGAAATGAAAGTTTCCCTAAACTTAGACTAGTATAGTGCACTGCAGACACAAAGTTTTTTCAAACGCAAACCAGATTGCTAACCACATGTCCTCGACTAAATGGGTATTGAAACTTCTTGTCCCGGGATTGTACAGAAAAGTGACTTTTATGATCATAGGTCGTTGGTGGTAAACATATATGGAAAAAGATAGGCCAAAACGTCTATCGACAAATGCGCTCGTTTAAAAAAACGTAATCCTCATGAAGCATCATATTATCCATAAGAGAAAATTCTGTGACTAAGCTTTGAAATTCTCTTATTAGAGAAAACGCAATTAATGAGCTCTCTGCCTTTCAGAGGCCCGACCTCAGGTAGCTGCACTGTTTCATAAACCTTTAGAGTAATCCGCAACTAGTATCTACATAAAAACAGGTCTTGTGTTGCGGTTAATTAAGCTTTATTTGGGCCTGAGTCTGTCTGCTTTCATGTGTTTCGGGATGGTAAAAAATACCGAGTCACGTGTGCGTAGTAGCCCACAGTGTTTGTAGTTTGACTATAGCACGCGAATGACACCAATATTATCACTGTGTTTCAAAGCTGATCGTATCCAAATCCTTCAAGTGGAAATCTGTCTTTGCTGTACCTTGCTGCAGTTAATGACGACGATTACTATCAGTCAGGCATCCTGACGGGCTTCACAAATATTACGACTGGTTTGCCAATAATGATGTCAGTTAGAAGACACATATCCCTTTGCACACATCTTGCTAGCGCTAACAATCAATAGGGAAGTGCAAATCTATACCCCCAAAAGTCGAACTGTGGATTTAATCTTTCATTCTCTCATGAAAGGTACCTCGAATAATGTTAAGCAAATTATCCAATATACCAATTACAAATTGCGCCGAAGTACGGTTGTAAAACTGAACCTGTAAATAAGCAAGTAACACTGAGCGATGTTGTATTACGTGTTAGTTGGTAACTAGATGTCCCCCATATGCTCATACGAAAACTGCTGTCCTCGTGGGCTTTCGGCTTATGGGTGAGCATAAGAAAAATAGCAAATTACAATAGTGGGTAATCTCAAGCTCAACTCTCAATGACTATAAAGTTTGGAAATTTATGTATCAACAGTAAACAATAAGTGAGGTTCATAACACGGACAGTACATATATATCGAGAACCATCAGTGGTACTCCAATGTTCTTGGAAATATGCTTTGCTGATAGAAATGGAAGATGATAACTTTGCTCTAACAGCTCTGGCTCTGAAACACTTGCCACTCAGTCAAACTGCTGCATGCATTAGTGAAAAACGCGCTTCCACATCAACACAGCCTACTGGGTTTGCATTTAACCCACAAACACACCATTAGCATCAAGAGGAAACAAACGTCCATTCTTTATATTTTGAACTACACTTCTCATGTATCGATTCGCTTGTGCCTATTATCAAAACGAAAACCGTATTGCTACAGTTTCAATCATCAGCTTGTTTTCAGGTGAAATCTTAGGAAATAATTTATCGTTTGGCACGCATGTGTCCCTACTTACTAATGAAACAAGAAATGCTACAATCTGTGAATTCACCCTCATCGTCAGAGCACTAAGTGGACTTGAAGAGCCTTTGAGGGCCTAGTGAACTAAGATAGTTTCTCCTATCGACACAGTACAATACAAAGGTTTGTTAGCTGATCAAACCTCCCGGCCATAGATACCTAATGGAAACCTGCTGCGTTTCACTTGATGGCAGATTCGGGGGCGAAAATTGCGTAAAAACCAACGTGATTAGCTCTGAGGATGCAAAATCTAGAGCATTTGACGAACTCTCACTTTGGGGTGGTGGCATACGTGATGGACTCGAGTGTACGTGTAAAAATCACGAATAAAAGGCTGAAACATAGGCAACCCAAGGCAAAACTGGATACGAATAGTCAGTGTTTAACAAACGCCCCATCTTCGCCGACAAACAAATGACCAGGTGTAATATACTAGCATTAAATGCGTCCCGCAGTTAGTCAAATTTTTCCTTCAATCTGGTCTCCCAAAAACTGCATCAAACTGGTTCACACACGCTGGCAATATGGAAATCTCCACCACATTCTTTCATAAACGATGGGACAACGTCATTTCCATTCGAATAACAGAAAAATCATCTACACGAAAATGCTTTTACACAGTGTTGGGATTTCAGGTCAGGTAGGGTCTCAATATGGGCTTGAGCTGCGATGAGTGTTGTGTACAAAAATGATGCGTGTACAGCAGTTCACTATCCTGCCAATCACTGTCAGTATATTTAGTTCGGCTGCATATATCAGGAGTTTTGTTAACTCAGTAGCCTTACACTTATGGTAGCTCGCAAGGACGCGGAGCACCCGAAACATCAAAAGCTTATTAGCACAACCTAATAAATATCGAGGGATTATTAAGCGGTTAAAGAAATTTAACTTGTGCATTTCTTTTACCTAATGACTTATTACACTTTGAGCGGATTGAAACTGATACCGCTGGATTAGAGGAGTTCTTGGTAGTCTCGATTGATTAGAGCGTTTTGTCGAACTGTTTTCTTAGGTACACAATATGTAAAATTGAAAACCCAATGGCTCCGTTTGTAGTTGCCGAATAAGGTCGACGGAGAACATGGGTGAAGTGATTTTAATTAGCCTGCAACATAACTGGTAATGTGGTATAACGGAGTTCTCACAATCCAGGTGTGCTTTAAATGGGCATAATGAGTTTGATCCTCCTTGTAAGGTAACATCCTACATATGTGTAGAAATTAACACACACCAAGGTCAAATAGGGCACCTGGTAGAACGGTGAATCTGACAAAAAATAGCGAGCAAAAAACGAAAAGTATCGATTTGTAAACAGTCAGTGGTCGTCTAGCTCTCCGCGCAGATTAGACAAGGTGAGCAAAGTGAAAGGTATGATTCACATATTCAGAGAGTTCATTGGAGTTCAGTCGTGGGGTTTCGCAAAAACAAGCGCATTCGTTCAAGACTGAATTGTCGCAGTGCACAAAACTAACAGGAGGCGTCCATCATAAATATATTTAGAACAGAGAAACGTTTTCTCATGTTTGGTTAATCTCCATCAACACCCCCTTTGACCAGACAAACAAAAATTCCGATACCGCCTGTTATTATGAACTAAGCTGCTTGAAAATATTTTCGGCTTCAGCGCAAAAAGTTAATTCATTCTTTCAGCACTGTTGCGCACGCTTCGCCCGTTTGAAAATTTTAACGCTATTCAAAGCGATTTAACCATAGAACGTGAAAAAATATCAGCTAAAACCATTCTGGGAACCATGATAAATTTTCAGGAGGTAACGTGCGTGAAATATTCCCATTTCACACATGTGGGGTTTTGCTGGGAGTTTTCCATTTAACAAAGTTCGATCTGTGTTTTTTTGTGACCAGTTATCTGTTATTTCTTGGCTCGAAAAGTTGCTTATTTTATCGAAAAATGGCTTAAAATTAAATATACCCAAGGATCTTACAAAAATACATGAATTCTGATTTAAACGTCTGCTACAACCATCCTTCTGCAGCAGGTTTATCGAGAGACAAACAATTCTGTCTTTAATTTACCCCAGATTTTTGCTTGCTTAGTATTCTTCCACCGATTTTTCTTTTATCCATTCCCTCTGACGATTGCATTTGTTGCAAAACACCTGTAGTTTGTAGGTAGATAGCGTTTTTATATCAAGACAGCATAGAAATCTGGATCAAACGTATGCAATAAAAATGCCAGTTCTGTCGTGGTTAATTACTTTGTGTAAAAATTACGGCAGATCATTATGCATGGGTAAATTTTGACTAAAATGGGTGTAGTTCGATGAGAGATTTTGTTTATCACCTGTTGACAGTCCATGGTAATATTCTTAGTGGCAATACAGCAGTATAGACTGCATTTGCTTTATCTGTGAGTTCAAATGGAAAATGAACGATCTTAACTGCAGGTATCGGAGCACATAACATTGTTTATAAGGACGCACGTTCACTTGAAAAAATTGCAAAGCTAAGCTTCTGTTTATTTTCCCGTCAATACCCATTTACACGGCAAATGGATGTACTCCACCGATTGCGCAGTATCTGGAGTTTAATTCGAATCAAAATCCGACCAAAAAATAGGAACTGCAATTCATTTTCAGATCAAAGAAATGAGAAGAACAGTCAAATTGTATTCGCTCATCTTATAACTAGCGGTATGTCAAGAAAATGTAGTTTGAGAAATTGACGTACACCTTTACCACTTATGCATCATTCTAGGATGTTCCAGCGAAGATTCTTTTAGCGCGTGAAAAATGCTTAGTGTTTTATTTGGCACCGTAATATCTAGACTAAGCATCCTGCTGTCACCTTTTCGTAGAGGTCAGACCCTCGTGCTGCAATAATCCTGTAGTCTACACTGACTCGAGCTCAGTTGAGAAAAGGTTCACCCATAGCAGAAAACCAGCCCGACGGAAAACAGCCAGTCTCTCTGCTGCAGAAAATCGTATTATAAAGCGACCTACGGCGAAGCCGTACTGTGCCGTTCTGTGCTGGGGATGCAGAAGTAGTGAGGTGTTTCCCCCAGGTGACCAGTTTGTTCACCTTTGTGGAAGTAGCAATCCTGCTTTCCTAACTTTATTGCCCGAAGTCTTGAAGTGAGACCATTTGGCAGCAAAGTTGTATTGCTTGTGTTGAAAAATGTGAGAATGGTAACAGCTTCCTCCCAGGCGACAAACTTCCCCATATTTATGGAAGCAGCGATGTTGGTCTCTTCTGAGGGAGGACGAGTTAGGGAAGGTCAGCCCTGAAACCACATACTCGAATTGCCTAAGAGTTGATGGTCAACATCAGCGCATTATTCGATACGGTTGAAGGGCCTGGTGCTGCTCAGAAGGTATCAACTGTGCCCAGCCGTAGTAGGCTTCGGACAGGTAGGCTTTCCTCCCGGCGCCCTCTGGGTAGGCCAGGCATCGGCGGCCAATTGGATCAGACTTTTGATTTCTTGGGGGTTTCCTCACAAAAACCCTGAACTTTCCAGCCTCGAGTTTGGGGCTTTTAAGACAGAGGCTAGCGGAAGCGTATTGAAAAATACCTAAATTCTCCCGTTGCCTTCTGGGTTAGTTATTTGAGTCAAATGCTCAAAGTGGGGTACTTGATCCAAGCCCACTTCTTAGGCTTTGACAACCAGGAAGTATTGGTCACATTTAGCGGCCTTCACTGACTTCTCTTCAAACGTACCTCACGTAAGTCCTTCTATATCATTTAGATAAGTATTGCTAACTGTTGCTGTTTATCTAAACTTCTTCCCAGCAAACAACTCAAAATAAACCCTCATTAAATGTACGAGGTTTGTCTCAGGCTTCTACTTGGCTCATTTATCTGAAACCGATGCATCCAAACCCAGATTTCTTGCACCTTGCTCTTCGGGTGTCTGGTGATCCTGATGCAATGAATGTTTGTGTCCAAGTCTTTGGAGTTGGGCTTTGCCTTAGGGCTGAATGTACCCTAAGGGACTCAGTAAACCGATGTTTTTTAAAGGTTACGGAGAATGGTTTCATCTAGATCAGCATAAGCTCTAGCAGACAGCAGCTTTAAGGCTGAGAAAGGAGGCTTTCGTGGAGATTTGTCGTGGTTACTCCCGCGAGAAAGTACTACATATATTGTGACTCTGAGATTTGATTTGAATGCCCACGTTGGCCGAATAAGTCCTGATGTAGCCCATTGAGACTGTCGATTCGGGGTTGGCGCTCACCGCACGGGTAATGGGGAACGACATATTCATGTGTTGAACATCATTTGTTTTTGCCGGTACAACCTTTCAGGAAAGACGCTCACATCTTGCGACTTGGAGGCCAAAAACTACAAACCAGCCGTGGACACATTTGGACTAGGTGGCAATCAGTTACCGGTGCAGGGCTTCGATACTAGAGTGCCATTGATTTTGGAGTGAACCAACTTATCCAATCACGTCCTTTTGCGAGCACGTATGCCTATTTTTTTCGTTTGGGACACGCCAGTTGACGCAAATCCATTGGGTTTATCACCTGAAAAGCTTCTCTTTAGCTTAAAAAACGAGCTGAGTTGGCTAAGAAGCTTCCAGAACTCGACGGAAACAATAGTCATTTGGATGACGAATGAAAAAAACTGAAAGATGCCGTGCTTACAGCTTTTGATAACGTTAGCCCACAGTTTCTCGACTCATCAATTAACACCAGTTTCCTTCGTAATCAGCAACTCTGATTGAAGACAGGGAAACCATACCAACGACAAATAACAGTGATGGTTTGGGAAGATCCCTCAGACGCCTAATAATGGAGAGCCCAAGGACTAGCAGAGAGTAATGGTGGATCGCAAAAGCCGGGGAAGTGGAGAGAGCTTGCACATCAAAAAATACTCGCACCGTGCCGCAGATAATCCGGCGGAATGGTTCATGGAAGGTAGGTGTTAGTAAGTCGACTTCCGAAAAAGATGGGGTCTCAGTCTAGTCAATGGAACGGCGTGTTAAACGATGGGCAGAACATTTAAAGACAGCTCAGCTGGGTCGCACGAACTCATGCGTTGAACGAACCAACTGAACTTGCGTAAGGCGTCTCGGTCAGCCCACATCCATCGACGGAATTTCAGCGTCCAACCTCATTGCTTCAGCGTAAGGAAGAACCTGGACCACCCCGGAATCTTCAAAAAGGATGGCTAGAGCGATGTGGCTACATTGACGATCCTACTCCAGAATGTCTAGAATGAGAAGAGAGATCAGACTGGCTAGAAATACAAACTATTTTAAGTAATTCTCATTTGTCCTGATGCACAATTCGATATGCACCTTGCAGTGTAAAGTGTCAATGAACTGACTGGGCTATCACCGTCCAACCTATGGAGCCTGGTCATTTATTCTGCTTATCCTCTCCAAACGAAGCTCGAACAACTGCATTTCGACGCTTGGTCCATAGGCTGAAAAGCAGATAAAAACTTCACTGACTGTCTGAAAGATGAGACAAATTTTTGTTCTGAAAATGTTTATGGAGTAAATCTGGGGTCGATGTGTTCCTTAAAGATACACTATTAGTGCGATCATGTCTAGACCCATCCCAAAATTTTCTTAGTGGCGTGCGTCAAAATTGGAGTGCCATTAAGCCTGATTACTTGCTGGACAAAGATGAGGAGAAAAGCATGCAGAATGAAAACCAAAGAGTTGACTCGGAGTAAACGATGCACCCATTATTTGTTACGTGTTCTACGATAAATAGTAGCCTATCAGTTCACCAAACTGAGAACTCTACAAACTCTTTTCAGATAACCAGCAATTGATGCTTTTAAACGGCTTTGAGCAAGAAGGATACGGGAGAACAGTATGCATTGCGTCATGCTTATCAGAATGCCTCAGCGATTTTTGAAACCTGTTCTGGTTAAAAGTGACATTCGTGATAAAATCTGAGACTTAGTATCTTAGTTGAATGATCCACATTCATTGCAGTACGGAGAAAGCGTTTGTGGTGAATTCTGCTCATATGGATTTTTCGGCATGTTGTACCTAGTCTTAACCATTCAATTCCCAACAGTTCCTAAACGGCATTACCTATCTGCTAAGAAAACGAAATGTTACTGCTGCTTGTTTTCAGTCTCCATCATCTACCATCTTACATCATCTACCATAAAGGCTAAAACCTCAAGCTTTTTATTGTGTCAAGAAGCTTTTGGAAGCTGCCGTCTTTAGCGGACGCAGTCACACATATACTTTTCGATGAGAGATCGTTAAATGTGGTGAACCAAAAATATATTCGCGACATGTGCTACGTGGAGTCAACTAGGTGACAGTATAGGTTGATAATTTTTTCACCAAAGCACGCGTGAACGTACGAACAAAATAGAATAGGCTAAGCACATAATACGGAGGCGCAGTGCGTACCTGGCTAATTCGGCTGAAAGCAAGCAAGATTTGTATGCACATAAAATTTGAATTAGGTCAGCTCAGTGGAGAAATACGAAACTCAAGGTCACGAAACGACGATATAAACACGTGTGGACCAAGCACCCAGATTAACGAAGCAAGATGATGGTCTTGAAGCTGTGTTGTCTTATCCTTGCCGTGAATTCAGTTTTGTCAAACGAGATCGGTGAGTTCTTGAGAAATGAATCCTTTCTTGCTTACCAACTCATGCTTTGCTCACTTGTTCGTGTCAAACCTGCGCATATGAAACAACTGAAACCAGCGTGGTTGTTTTACAGATGTTGACGTGCGGATTCTTGCACCCAACGGGCCTCTAATGGATGTGTCAATATGCGAAACTGTAAGTTTATGTTTTAAATGCAACACAAGTTTGCTTTACCATGTACTATTTTCTCCCACTAAAGGTAACGCTGGTGTGGAACTACTCGCAGGCTATTTGAAGGGTGAAATTTTATCTAATCTCTATCAGTCTCAAATTGTTTATCTGGGCTGAATATGCAAAAACCTAATAATAACATACACATATAGCCGATATTTTTAATTTTGTGTTATCTCGTTGCACTTTCTGTCAACAGTAATCCTCTTTCTCTTTTGTTTGTGGTACGTCCAACCAGTTACAGAGGTTTTGTGATAGGTTTATCTGCCCTCGAATATTTTTTAAGCACTCAGTATTGTTCAGGAGATAGCTGCAGATCAGCATTGAATGAACTATTGGTTCTCACATTACTCCTCAAAAGCACAGATGATGGATGGAAACAGAGTTGTATTCTGTATTCACTTAAAGCTGTTGAACATGGGTTACATAAAACGTTTTTCCATTGGCATGAAATATGGCGAAGTTTCCATGGCTTTTTCTTATTTACAGCTAAAAGTTCGCGCTCCAAAACATTGGGAAGATGGACTGTTCACCCAATGCTCATTTGACTTCATGTACAGGCATAACAAGAATGATTTACAGGTTGAGATCATGTACGAAGTAGAAACTAACGCTAGCAAACTACCAGAAGAGTACCAGGCCGACTTGCCTTATGACTTCCAAATGTGGTACATCAACCGTCTGCTCAACGGAGAAGAGAAGAGCTGCTTGACTGCTACTGGAGAAGCACAATATTCTGATAGATACGGTGAGTGCATTTTAGTGGAATTTCCTGATTTTTTCAGTCAACCCGTAAATATGTTGGTGGGTTCCAGGATAAAATGCAAAAGTGTGCTGCGGGTGCAGGCTTCGGTGTATAGTGTTTTCAAGAGAGTGGTGAACAAACTATAAACATGAACATTTACTCACAGGTAAATAAAATAATTCAACGATAATCAAAAAGACATAAATATTCATTGGTTGTTGGACAGAAAGTAACATCTTCACATCAGTTGTCTCACGTTTTGTTGAGCAGAAAAATGTACTCATCTAACTATTTTACTGAGAACAGGGAGCTTTACAGGAGCTTCAGAAAAGCACAATCTATGCAGCCATCCGAAACAGCTGTCGGCTTTTCTGTGGCAAGATTTTGCTATTTCTGATGAACAGCCAAATTTCGCGATCTTTTTCAGAGATAAAAGGATACATTGCTGACTATACTGCGCGTGAAAGTAAGTCGGTAGTAATTTGTTTTCTTCTCCTCGCCCTCGGCGCCAATATTTCCGCTTAAATGCTTAGTAATTTTGAACAAAAAGGTTGTATGACAAAACGGATGGCAATTTGTCGTGAACGGATAACATTCAAGTGATTTTGAGAGTTTTGTGCGAGTCACATTACACTATCAATCGGCTTGTTTCGGTCCATAAGCATCTATTGGATATCATGCTTTTTAAGAGAACCAGGCAGATTTTGTGTAGCCAATGATGACTTTGAAACAGAAGAGTAAATTCTTATGCTGAGACAGTAATTCATTAGCATTGGTGACACACTTCCTTCGAGCTTAAACATCTGGCTTCGGTCGACACGGTCGACAGCTGAAATGAACTGGGTGACCAAAGAATTGATAGTCCCACATCCTGGCTAGGTGCGAGCTACTCGGATGACTTATCACCGGCGTTGGCCAAGACCTACAATCTAGAGCAGTCTATTTGTACTTCTGATGATATACAACAAGGAATAAACAACTGTACAGCGATCCGTGGCTTTGTAGCACAGTTGGAATTCACGTTCAAATGAACTATCGACTGGTGTTCTCGGTGACAGGACAGATATGCTAAATCCCTGTTTTCTTCAGATAGCAGCAATAACAACAGTTCTATTATACAAATGTTTACTTTTATCGAATTCTCCATCGACTGGTGTGTTCTGTGTAATTATTTCATGGTTAGCTTGATTTAGGTATTATTGGGGTAGCGCGGAATTAAGGTGTGCCCATATAAATATTCATTTATGCCACTGAGGAGGTACATGCACACTGAATCCTCCGAGGACCTGTCAAATACCAAGTACCTGAGAAGGCCAAGAGGCCCCATACTGAAAGCGTACACTAGAGATCGTCCTGTTGATGTATTGCGTCATTCACAGGGTTAGGACTTTCCACCGTTTGGGGAAAGAACTTTAAAAGTAAACAAATAAATATGATGAATTACCTTAACAACACCTTTTACACCAAAGAAATCCTGCCTGATAATGAGCATGGTCCTTCAACTTCCAAATGAGTGACTTTCAGCGATACGCTTCAACTAGGAATTCCTGACAGTTGTTAGCCAAATTGTTTGATTATACTTTCATGGTGTCCTCATAAAAATACCGTTTTTTTGGGAACAACTTCCGTTACCAAACCGTATTGTCTTCAATTGTTAGAGTTCATTCTGGTTGCACCATTTGCTGAGGACTTTTGCCAAAAGGTGGGTATATTCTTTTACAGTTAAAATGTCAGCCTCGTGAAGATGATTGGGTTTGATCATCAGTAACACGAAATACTCATTGATATTGGTACTTTAAAGAAATATTTTGCAATACGTTCTCCCTATCAGTTCCTCAATAAGAAGTTCAACCAAGATCAACTGGAGGTATCCAACTGCACAATGCTGGAGAAGAGCGCAATACCCGTCGATGGTCACATACTGGGCAAATATGCACTGTCAACAATAGAGATGCAGCTCAATTTTGAACCCTTCCAATATCACGATATCCATATGTTCTTCCTAAAAGAACTGAATGGAGATGTGGGCGAATGCGATTACAATGGCTACTGGGCTGAAGTCAAATTTGTGGAAAGTAGGTGTACTTTATTTCGCGGTCTAATATACCCGTAGACTACGTATTTCTGTTGAGTCTCCAATGACATCACCATGGATATTCTTACGCAATTCGGTTCCTGTATATGGTTTATTTTGAGAAAGTTTGGTATAACTCGTCCCACGTAAATTGGTCGATAGTAATGGCGTTTACTTATTGGGAGAGCTTGCTAGATTTCACCAATTTACCCCACTTTGAATTGATCAAGTCACCACCGACAAAGTCCACTTTAGACAAATCCCGCCAGGACGTTTCTTAGGGACGTTTCACTAGCCTGAATTTATATTTTTGTTGGCCTTTTCATCCGTATGAATCGTCATCCTCACGTTTTGATTTTTACCGGCTACACATTTGGATTTCCACACAGGCGATACTTATAACATCTGTATCGCCAAAGGGTTTATGCCCTCCTCAGTAAGCTATAAAGTGACCAACAGTGGAGAGACATGATCATCACGGATGGTGAAGAAATATTTAATGCCACTGGCCAAGTTCCACGGACAAACCGACAACTGACTGACAGTACTCTGTGCGCAAGCAGTAGTTATACTAACATAGGGGACACAGTTTCAGCTGAGTCAGGCCAGTGGATTTAAGAACGCCGCCAGATCGTCGTGTTAGATACCGGAATGGTGATTTACGGATATGACTTCTTTCACTGAAGCTGTAGTTCGAGGTTGACGACAGAAAGCGAGCAAAATAAATTTAATGGAAGTGCAATAGAATATGTCCGAGCACATGTTGACAGTCTTATAAATCACGAGGGTTTTTCAACCGAGCGTTAACATAACACTAACGTATTTTGATAGGTGTTTCCTCCTCCACGAGTTATGCATCCAGGTATTCAGCCTTGTGTTCTGCAAAATTCCACGGCTGGTAATAAAATTATACACCAAAGTGGAGCACGTTATCCCACATCGTTCAATATGCTTGTGCTGCGTGACGGATCCCAAATAACATTACGAAATCTGGGTGAAACATGTCGTCAACGGTCTCTCCCCGCACAGATTATACGGTTGAGTGTGGACCGAAGTGAGGGAATTCGTGGTACATACAATCATCGGGGTCGTTGAACTCAATTAAACCAGACTGTAAAGGCGAGCACATCTGGGCGGAATTAGTATACCAAACCTTCATCGAACTTCAATTACCATGTGCACATAACATTTTTAGCTTCATAAAACACCATAGTTGGTCTGAGGAATTGGTCAACTATTTCTAAATTTGCTCAAAATTCATTAAGATGCAAATTACTGCTGAATGGCACTAAATTGCACTGATCTGACAGATTCCCACATCGAACTTACGAGATCTGAACGAATGATGGCGAAGCGTTTCAATTTCACTTACCACATTCTGCAAACAAGCCAACAAGTACCTGACAATGTACTGTGCGTAAGAGTAGCCAAGCTGGTAACACCGGTATATATCCGTTCTCAGCTATGTTGTTCCATGCAACATTTTAAGGCCCATTGTCTTCATTGTTCGTATTCGGAATATATCACCGTGACGGAGAAGGTACTAAAGCAGTAGCTCGTAACTCAGTTTGAGTTATATATAATGAAGTCTCAATTACACTTTAAAGATAAGGAAAAATATTAGACTATTATTGTCTGCTGTTTATGTGATCATTAAGACCGATGAATTTAGGCAAGCCAATACGGTTGTTTGGGGTCATCAAGAAAGGGATGCAGGACCCCCTAACACCAGCTTGGTTGCCTGCAGCCGAATATTTCCAGTAATACGGTTGTAGTGAAACTCATTTGATTGATATTTTGGTATTTTTCCAGCTGTATTCTCTTAAAAATCTGGAGGTTCCTTGCACACAATGCGATAAGCTTTGAATTGTTAACTTATTTGCATAAGTTATGAAAAGCGCGAAAGCTCTAATTTTACTGAAGAAAGTCATTCCACGTAGGATATCTGAAAACCTAGTTTCCATATCCGGGAAAAGATAACTTACCTCGATATAGAAAACGGTGCCTTCTAAGCAGTCACCACCAATTTAAAGTGTCTCAAAGGGAGCTTTGGTTTGTGGGGGAGTGAGTTCCCAAATGAACCCTGTTTGTGAATCAAACCAGCAATGAATGTGTAAAACGTGTTCAGTACCAGATAAAATATATCAGCTTATATAATTTTAAACAATTTTATACATTTCAGACGAACATACAGCATCCGATGATGACGAGGGTTTTTAATCGGTGACGTAAATTCCAAAATTTATGCCTATTTTTGATGCTACTTATGCCCCTCTGTGTGGGCATGATACTACATGTTGCTGTGTCTTTTTCGCTTTTTCCTCAGCGAATACATATACTATATAAATTGTTTTTTATTATATATACAACCTATTGTAATTCATCTCTGGGGAAAGAATAATGTTCCGCACTTGTTCTGTTCATATGTATGGTCATGTGAATAAAACCGGAATGCAGTATGCATGTGCATCGAAAGTGATTTAATGGTTACAATCGAGTGCGTAAAGTGTAAGGGCTGAGGGGAATTAACGCTCTTTAAGCCCATTTGCACTCTGTGGAGGAAAACGCGCATGCCGTTTGTCTTACGCGATTTACACACGCGGTTACCTGGTTGTCTGGCTTATTAATTTGTCTGGACATTCAACAAACGGACGCAGTCTGTGTGGTGCTCGGGTTTGATAGGACCCTTAGCTATTGCAAACTCTCATTGTAAGGTGTTATCGATTCGGACAAAAGTTGTAGTCCCATGATCCTGAAATACCTTCCAAATGGCGCCGGGAATCTCATCTCTTCAGAATATTCCCACAGTAACGTAGGTTTTTTGTCTCAAACTTCCAAGTACCGTTCTCACTGGTTGCCAGTTAATGAATCCCATGGGGCATTGATTTTGCCAAAATGGCAAGGAACTCCTGAGCAAATTCGAGTGCAACTCTGACATTCGGACAACCTGTGTGAAAAAGATACCTTGCACGAACGACGAGTCACTTCCCTTACCATAAAAAAGTGTATCAAACGATTGTATTTACTCAACAGGAGGATAGTAAATGGTCCGTTTCATACTATTCGCCCCAAACTGCGCGTAGAAGCTCCCAATTCAGCTTCTTCTTATTGCTTTCTGATTAATATAGCCAGTTGCTCTAATCTACGTCATGACGATTTAAGAAAGCAGCGCTGAAACGGCGACGTTCTCATTTGTTTGATGAACCAGCCGTATTATAACTCCACCAAACACGCAAACACATGCTTTGCTGACATTGAACCACACACACATTGAACCCAACGCTGGCGGGCCTGTCGGTTGACAAGCCACATATGGTCGAATGAAAAGGGTAAAGTTTGCCGCCTAAATCTTATTGTCCGCATCGCCCAATTCTCATGCCGCCAGATTGCACGACTTGAGGAACCGTTTTGTTCGGTCGTTAATATGGAAGTGTTTTGAAGCTGCGAAGTCTTTCTTCGGGAATATCTGTTTCCACCTGACAGTGTGCTTAGGTTGTTGACAACAGGAACTGCCCATAGCCGAATAAAGTAATTTTAGATTGGGCTCAGGGTTCAGAAAACTGATCACATGGCTTTTCAAAGTGAAGCTCGAGCTCACAATGAACAGTAATACCTTCAGAATAACAAGGTTTGGAACAAGGTGACAGTGCTGTCAAACACAAATGGCCCACACATAACTAGAAAATGTTGCATCCACAAACCTTTGGAATGTTTGGTGTCTTTAAGCAAAATGTCGCAACGTTCAGTTGCCATAGAAGTTCCTTCTCCCTTTTTTCGATTTGTCTCACTAAAATCTGAGGGACATAGACAATCAAGTCTAGGCCATCTGGAGATCACGTGGCGACTGATGCGATATCGTAATAGGTATGATTTTGTTCCATCTCAGAACCGTGATCAATAGTGTTACGTCCGTTTCTGGCTTGGCAAATTCGAGTGGTGGTACTAAGTTGGACTCGATTTCTTCAGGAAAATTCCAAAGAAGTAATAGAAACCGACACTGAGTAGTTAACTCAATTACTGAACGAAAATTTCCTTACGATTTCGTAATTTTTGGAATGAAAGTCGTGTACCGTTAGATCCTGCAGTCCTTTGGACAGTTTTAGGTGAATAAGGATACCCAGAGAAGTCACAAGAATAAAGGGCGTAGCAGACTTATGTTGAATATTGGGATTGTCATGATGTCAGAACCTCACGTACTTAGACAAAAACTGATATCACTCACGTGTTTCATGACACGTACAATATAATACGGAGTAATGGAATAAAGAGTGACAATGTGTCGAATCAAAACAACTGATCACGTCATTGTCGATTATGAGGTCGGAGCTGCAATTATTCTTGACCAAACCAAGTTCACCAATGTTATTATATCCTCATATACATAGGGCTGGACTTAACAGTTCATGACAATCCGAATCTAAAAAACCCTCATCAGTACTACAGTTTCCGGTAGATGGCATGAAAAGCAATTTCTTTTTCTGTTGTACGATTGGATTGAAGATGGCGTTTGGGATTATATTCTACCTTTCACGTCTCTGAAAATAGCGCTTCTGTCCTCCTATTCCCTTCGGCAAACACCTCGGTTTGCTTTACTCAAGAATTCAAATAACTACACGCTCCTAGCCATCAAATAATCAATCGAGACCCCTTCAACTGGAAGATTGACGTCGACCTGTTTTCATTCTACGAAATGTTTTGTGAATCTTGCTTTCGCGGTATGCATTTCCTTTACAGTGTTTTGTTGCAAGAATCCAACGTTATTGCCTCGAAGCTCACATGTGTAAGGAGGAGGAAGGAAGTGCCCAACCCAAAGCAAACGTAAAGAAGACGTGGCTCGAATATTACCCACCACCTGAGCAGGTAGGTCCCACCAAAATGTAAAAACTGGATCTGTGTCAAAATGAGGGGATATAAGGTCTTGGCTCAATGACTGCAGCAAGAAATATCGAATTTTTGTAGATGCACAGTCTCATCTCCGATTATACAGTTTGAAGAAGCAAGATATACTCACCACACTTCATCTCACGATACAGAAGAATGGCGGCACTTTTAACAGTTTACTGGTGCTCACAGTTGCAATTTGTTAACTAAACTCTGCACCTTAATTCGGTTTAACGCAAAACTGGAACGGTTACAAGAAAATCCCTTCATCATACAACGGCTGACTTTAGCTGCAAGACCTGTGTTTGGGTGTCTAAGTAATGATGAGCAAGGGAAATTAATAGAACAAACTGCACTCTCCGGAAGA
The DNA here is from genome assembly GCA_004794785.1 of Opisthorchis felineus. Classification (NCBI taxonomy): domain Eukaryota; kingdom Metazoa; phylum Platyhelminthes; class Trematoda; order Opisthorchiida; family Opisthorchiidae; genus Opisthorchis; species Opisthorchis felineus. The sequence goes on from SJOL01008626.1 coordinate 47,884, forward strand.
CGAAAAACTACAAAAACCGACTAGTTTAGAGTTCTCCAGGTGCCAAGAAATCACAGCTAAGCATCTCGAACAATCTGTGGTACCCAAAAAGAAGAATAATCTACAGAAGTAAAACGTCAGTCGGATAATTCGTCACCACAAGGGCCATTGAACACATGAAAATGTTATGTGGATTCCTCGATTTTAGGATGGATGGCGCATTATTCCATCTCAGTACGAGTTGATCTCATTGCTAACCAGCTACTTTGGTGCAGAGGACTGTTTTCAACTGCTAGCCTGGAACTTGTGACTTGTGATCTCCTTGAAGGTACGTGGTATACGTATTGATGGTAACTCCCAACAAGTTTGAAAGATCTGTACAATGTTTCTGGACTATTCCAAGTACACGGCCTTAAATGGCGGCTTGAAATTTTTTGTTCAAAATCTGCGATAAATTTGTGCGTATGAACGTGACACATATAAAGAGGATGTTAGCTACTATGAACTTCCAAACAAACTGCATTTCCCTGAAAACACTAAGATTTTGATCTTGATGCTCGGTATATTTTGAGGTGTAACAAATCGGCACTTTTAAACAACTAACAGACTCTACTGGTCACTAATTTTGCTAAGTGGATAACGCGTAAATGCAGTAAATCACGCTACATGCCTTAAAACGTGAGATAAACTTGGGTTTTGCCATTTGTGCTAGTCAGCGCCGATGACATCGCTGAATTTTTGGGAGCTGAACCGCTAGAACATACATTTGTCTGGCCAGTCTTACGAGTGGTCAAGTCATATGGAATGAGATATTTCTGACCGTATGCGCGAAATGTAAATTGGCCAGATCGATCAAAAACTCCCTACAGGACATTGAATACTTGAGCATCGTCGAAGCATATCTAGGCGAAACAAATTTCGTTGCTGAAAGCAAATTCATCAGGAAGGTTTGTTTCGGGCGGACTGTCACTTTTGCAGAACATTGTAATCAGGGGGCAAGCAAACGTTAAACTGCCCCTGTGGAAAATCACCCGTGACTTCATAATGCAAATTAATGAAAAGGCACCTAAATTGTGGCGACCTGAAAGAACGTTTTATGTAGAATTAATTTCAGTTGTAACCTGGTTGACATTCCGAATCAGGTAAACAACCGCATTGGACGGAGGCATGCCTATACCACATGCAGTTGTATCCATTGAATTTATCAGCGTTCTGATGCAACATATATGAACGATAACGTGGAGGTTACAACGGTGTTCGCAGCAGTCCATTCATGTTAAGCTATGTGAATCCAAATGGAATGACAACCATCACATCTCGAAACTTGCCGATGGACTCGGTCCAGATTGTTCTGAAATCGAGGACTGCTGTTGTTTGCAGGATAGCACGCGTGTGTAAGTTTGTAAGCAGATCTGGCTCGACCATGCTGCACGCCTATCATTTCAGATTTTAACAGGATGCACTACGCACAAAATGTTATGCTGTCGTTCTTATTCCAATGCGCAAGTGGCTAGGTGCTGGCAGTTGCGCCTGGATTTCCTTCTGGTTCTGAATTTCATATTGTGCGCACATTTGCAAATTTTGAACTACACTTGTGTTATCATAGAACACAGATGTACGGGTCAGGGCAAGTCAGATGCGCACAACGTTTATACAGAAAAGAATATATTTTCAATAGTTCACATGTTTTTCCGCATTTTCATGATGTGTAATGAAATATCAAGCAAACAAGAAGTTCTCAAAGGACGACACAGAAAACAAGCAAAATGCATAATGGTGGACCAGCAGGAACAGGGTTTAGAATTGCTCCTGCATATGACGGGATCTCTTTGAAATGATAGCCTATATGCTTTTCAGCCATAGTTGACCATTCTGAAGTTTTGTATGTTAGGGAAGCGTATTAGGTATTCCAATTAAAGATAAGAAAACCACGAATGTAACCAGTACCTGCAAAATGCTTTTACGCACAGGGTTCACAGGATAATAGTTAGGTTTTCATTGGTTAGAATTCAAGCAACCTGCCTCTTGAATAAATCTTGAAGCTTCCCTCAGGAAAGGATTATTGGTTGGCCAAATTGAACCCAATGCTTTCGCTTGAATTATTAGTGATCAGGTGACGATTGCAATCCAGACGGTACAATACCAAAGATGACCTTCGAACAATTAAGTGGCACTTGATAAATTATGCCAAAATATTGAACCGAGTTGGCAGGATGGTTCCTATCGATTGGGTCGGTACAAGGCAGTAGATGCTCAGTTATTGTCTTGGAAATATGCGGAGTCGTGCGACTCACATTGTTTGCGATACACTAGCAAACAAGGAAGGGAATCATTATTGAAGAGTATTCGACAGTTGGTCTCTCTTTCGGATTTATGCTGAACAAATGGATACCAGAGAATTGGACCCACGATTGTGCTGTATTTCATGTCGTTCGGTATAGTTCTTAGGCAAAGTATGACAGTTCCGAAAGTCCTGTCACCGATTCATAAGATTTTTTACAAACAGGCTTATTGAGAAACAAAATGCGCTGCTTGGAATTTGTCCCACCCATACGTTCCAAATGTGTTGTACTTGCGAGCTTCTATGGGTATCCGTACTCGAACATGGTTCTCGCAAACTTTGTTCAACTTCAAGAATGACCTTGGTGGAAATATCCTGGGGCCTGCACAACGGCGAAGATGCCTTCGAATTTCGTACGTTAGCACGACCAGGCTTTGTTCACGCAATATCCATATCTGTGGTGTCCCGTCGGGACTTCGGGTGAAAGCAGCTCCAAGAAAATGTGGACTCTAGTAAGCTTTGACTGATAAGACATCACTTATAATACATTCAACCTGCCTAGCTCTATACATGTGTACAACTCTGACAAGATTTTATCACAAGCGGCACCTCCAGCCACCAAAATGCGAATACATCACCTGTAAGAGTGGCTTGAACAATAGCGATATGGAATGGTATAATATAAACTGCAAAGGGAGCTAATGGTTTTCATCAAAACTTTGGATAAAATATATGGTCATCATCGTTTATCTAAATGGATGACGCGATATTACTTACATCAAAACGTCCTGTGATCTCACAGACATTATAATCTATCCTGTGTTAAGCGAGTGAACCGAGTTACCGCTTGGGTGATTTTGAATGTCATGCATATGAAACTCCGGGGGATTTCGGCGTAGCAAATCCCGCTGGTGTTCAAAATACTACGTTTATAAGACAATTTTTTGCATGTAAGCTGCCTTCATAAAACAAGGTCAAATAAACAAACGAAAAATTTATGCTGATGAGCGATGCACTATATCCCAAACGTTGATCGTTGAAACACCGGTGTATCCACTACATATTCTCTGACATGCCACGCAAAGTCAGACATGTCTTGGCCAACAGAGGTGTCTGTGTGTTTTGATTTAAAGTCGTGAGGCAGTTTAATTTACGCCGTTGGAGTCGAGGTGTGCAGGGCGTCGCGTGTACCCGAGGATTCCCTCGATTGCGGAGTAAGTGCCACTATATATTGTCTGTTCTAGAGCTGATCGAACTGCCGAGAGCGAAATGTTAGGTCTTCGAAGGCTAGCCGGCTTTCCCGCATAGATTGGGTTCACTTTAAATTGTAGAATAACTGTTGAAGAAATCCGAAATATCCTCAAGCTGCCAGTAAACACTTTTACGCTCCAACAAACGGAGGACAATTATCGGCGTGGTTTGGTGTCTGTAAACTATTGATCTGTTGTGTGACGAGCTACTTCCGACTAATGGGAAGACATGAAAGAATAAATTCCGTATCTACTCGTTCACAAGAGTTATAAAAATGGACTGATAGAGCATCATCGATGTCGTCACAGAAATTTAGACCTACTCTTGTTCTTACTCGTCAGTGTTGCATAGTTGATCAAACTACTGGGATTTATATGGGGCCAGCTTACTATAAGTCCCTTCAGTGCAGTTCAACTGGGCATTTATTGATCTGGAAAAAAGTTGGTTTGGAAGATTAACAGCTTTCCTAATTTTCAAAGCACGTCGTGCAGGTAAAAACTCTGTCGTCTCAGCCTATATTCGGCTTGTGCGTTGATGTTGTTAAACGACACCAAACTGTGGTGGTTTGTGCAACAACCTATGTCTAGCGTGAAAAATTAATGACTTTTTAAATGTTAAGAACATCGATTTTATTGCGCATAAAGTTGAAACGTTTCCGTATGCCTTCTTGCACGCTGATATATAGATGGGAGAATAGGTATACTTGGATGCATCAAAGAGGCAATTTCCTGACATTAGTCACAAGAAGCGTAGTAACCGAAATACACTATGGAAAGTATCAAGTCCACTGAACTATATGTTTGAGAGTATAATATTTTTCGTGGCCCGTCTTGTCGGACAGACACCTTCGATATGTGCCAACTAGTCAGAGTGTGATGTCATTGGCATATCTGCCTGGACTTCCGGCACTGATGATATTCCCACATATGTTCGCTGTCTGGAGAGTCTCTCCGCTGTGGCACCTCGTTCCCCAATGAAGCGAAAGCTTATTTTCGTTAAGAAACACGTTTCCAAACAAAATGCACCTTGCAGAGCAGTTCAGGTATACATGTGTGTCGTTGGGGTCCGTTATTTATTGTCCAGGTACTAACTTGAATCTGACGTGGTGTATTCTTTATAGACACGAGTTTTTCTCGGACAGTTTGATGAAGAAACACATGTTACGAATCAAGATAAAAACAAGTTAGTTATCATCATTCACATTACCGTTCTCATATCACTGTATAAAAGGTGCACAGTGTCTCAAAGATTGTAAACAACACCGATGAAACTCCGCTGATTCACAGAACAGTGCCGTTCTTCTATCAGTTTCCCAACATCTGCTGGTCATTACAAATCTCATTTTACATATGTAGGCGGAGAACGACCATGATAATTTTAGCTGAAAAAGTAAAACGCACTACACCAAGGAATCATGTGAACCACTGAAGTTCGAGTGCATTCTATTGATAGATGTGTCCTCATGCGTCCAAAATTAGCACTACATTCTGCTCAGATATAACGAACCACATGATCCAAGATGAGTTCCAAATCAGTAAACACAGACATGCGTGGATTTCTTGTGTGGATTTTCCACGTGGTGAACAGGTACCCGATGTTTGTGAGCGCAAATTCTCGATAGCTCCTGCTAACATGCAGCATATCGATGAGAATATCTTTGGGGTTTCTTTATTTACCGTCCGATTTCAGGATAAAATAGGCTTACTTTTCTCCACTTGGAATCTTTGCGTGCTTTTATGCTTTACTGCCGGTTACGAAGGGAGCAACTACCGCCTTCCTGTGAAAGCTGGTAAACAATCACCAAGAAAGTCATAAAGCTTTATTTCTGCACGACATTTTGGGGATATTTGAGAGGTTTTCAGATATTACTCTGAAAACAGTCCGACAGCAGTTTTAGTCTTGCCTCGAATCGTGTAATCACAAGTCTCACGGCACAAAATCAGGACTGTCTTATAGAAGCCACGTTATATTGTATTACGTTACGTTACCTGGCATTCCTGGATATGATTCACCGCATACCACAGCTCGTGTAGACATTTGCCTCCCACGGCAAATACTTGGTGTTTTCACGTTAAACTCGTGTGCAATTTGCAAAACAGACACCAAATCAGCATTGCATCTTCGTTTTGTCTTCTTATATGCGAAAGGCTTTTTCTTCCCTAGTCAGTTATTGTTGTAAAGGCTGGACAAAATTACTATCCTCTGCTACTGCAAGAAATGCTTGGCATATAAGGGCGATTCTTTTGACTCCCAATGAGAACAACGTACGTATTTCAATGTGACCAAAAAAGGCAATGGAATGTTGGTCCAACGCGGACATGAGGTGATCAGAACTGCATCACGAAGCTCATACAGATCGCATCCTTCTGACATCCCAGCGATGAATTTTGCCACAGCAATATTGTGTCCTGAAGGGCCTTGCAGGAAATCAAAACGCCCACATGTTTTGGTGTTTGTATGCGCTATAGTCATGTACTGAAAACTGAGAGCTCGGACAGCTTGAAAAGACTTGCACTCCATTAACCTCACATTGGATGATAACTCTCCCGATGGAGTAACCACAAGCCATTCAGTCGCCCAAAATGTGGTGAACACTTCCTGAGCCAACGTGAAATCCACTGTGCTGTAGTATATTTGGTCGCTTGTTCTTCTTCATAGATTTAGTGCGTCTTTTGACATGTAAATGAAGCCTTCTCAACGGACAACTGTTGCAAAATTCCGAAAATTCCCATTTATAATAACACAGATGGGTTGAGGAACACAATCCACCCTGGCTAGCTTCTGGAACTAGGAGGACGATAACCAGCTGAGTAGTACAACACCTAGCAGACACGGCGTACAGCGTGATACCCAGCCAAAGCTTCCGCACTGTTTACAAGGCGCTAGCTAATCAACCCAGATCGGTACACCAACGCACAATCACAGTGGCTGAAGCTATCGCCATGCGACATCGCGACCCGATCCCTTCTCGGCAAAAAAGCTTTGTTCGTTTGTTATACTTGCCATGGTCCAACTCACCTCCCCGCACACATGCACCCTGTGCTGAACACACAGCCACAGCACTACCCGCGCTGACAAGCTCAAGTCACCCTTTTGTTGACCTGAACTAGTTGTTCTTTGATAGGTAGCCAATGTCGTCTCTCACTCGAATTCCTGTTCATGTACACCATGTTCATTCAAATATGTTAAATACTGCTCTCTCAATCTTTGCAACCGTATGGCTTGAAAAGACCTTGCGGAAAACATGTTCGTCAACCCATCTGTGTTCTTATTATAATGTTGTAAAATACCACGACATTGCAAAACAACTCCCTTCAGGGCCGAAATCCAAATGTTCACTGGTATCATTTGGCACATAATAAACTCATGCAGAGTCAGTTATAACTTGCGTGAACCGAATGAGAAAGCCTGGAAACTCATGTTACTTTAGGATTTACTGCTAAAGCCATCGACGGAAACATTGCCCAGTGAAAGCTGCAAAATCTTTCTTTCTTTCGTTGTTATACTGCCAAATAGAACCCAGGAAAATGCATGCTGCGGAATATTTGAATTCGTTGGACTTATATAGCCACAGCATTCACGCGACTGGATGGACAGATGACGTAAATTGATGGCGCGAACCATAATGTGATGCGCATGTTAGGGTGATACTGGCTTCGAGAAAAGCAGTCGTGTACTAATTCCTATCTGCTCAAGAACAGAGAATATTCATCAAGCCCTCCTGAATGCAGCTTGCTATGTCTACACGGAAAATATGGCTTCGCTTTGCGCGTCTTGTCCTTAACACACAACTAGCCTTTTCAGTGGCATGAAGACATTCGTGAGGTTTTTTTCAGGATGTGGATGGCCCTGAGCTTGGGAGCATGCGCAACGGAAGCAACTGGAAATCTATAACCGATTGCGGAGCATATGTACAATCTCGAGTCTCCAAACTTTGCGATCGACGTTATACTCAGTCTACTCTGCAAGTACGGAGAGCGGTTTTGTCCACAAAAAAGCGGGAAATGACAATAAGCCGAAAACCGTGCTTTGGAATTAGCTTGTTAATTTTCCTAGAATATTTAGGTTATTTAGCTTCTGCCGAAGATCAGCTGGTGGAAAGTTAACCCTTTGATGCATTCAAGCAAAAGTGATTTTCCTAACTACCTAACAACTTCCAAGACATAGTACGGTAAACTGGTTTTGTTATCAGATGAACAAGGAAGAATGTTAATCGTGCAAGCATACGTCTCAGTTCATGCGTTACTTCCCCCGCTATATTTCCATAACGAACCTTCTGTTGATGGCCGGGCTTTGTTATCTAAAATTCAGGGTAGTACCCCTTTGATTGCATCAGATATTATTCACTCAGTTTCTTACCTGTGAGCTCATAAGACACGATCATGAAGTGATTCAATTTTATACGCACTAAACATAAAAATACCTAGTTTTGCGCGCTAGGCATCTTTTTCATGCAGATTGCCACAGTCTAATGCCGTTGAAACACACAAGCTGATGATTATTTGTTAGTAGCTAGAATATTTATCGCGATTATCTCGGTGAATACCTGACCCACCTAATGAGTAAGCGATTTACTATTCAGTCTAGTAACTCAAACGTTTCTTGTGAAAATTATGGCTGAAATGAACAGCTGACTGAATTCGTGGTAAGTTAATCAACTGGGAAAGCAGCACACAAACAGGCTACCAGATAAAAAGTTTTCAAACGTCTCCTCACTTTCGGAGTACATTATATTTCCAGCAAATCATACGCTGCACCATAACTGACAGGCACTTGAAGGGGTCACTGTTGTGAATGAACAACTTTAGTTTTTGACTGATAATTTATGTAACAAGTAGACAAATTTAGCGTTTGATAGCTTTTTGTTCCATAGTGAAATCGAAAGCGTTGTCATCTGGTCACCCAGCCACAACTCAAGCGGGCTCTTGCTGCATTTCATTTGAGACGTTTTAATTAGTCTGTCAACCATCTACTATGTGAGGTAAGTTGATGATTTTGAATTTGTCTCGGGTTGTACTCCACGACCGGAGAGACAAACCATGTCCTTCTTAATGCTGCGTTTAGCGAGCAGTAAAGATGTATGGTGGCAGCGTGAGGTTATGCGGGAATTTTCCCATAGTTCTTTTGTATACTGAGTGAGATAAACTTATGTCAAAATGCAGAAGAGCTCTACACAGATGTTTCATTATTGGGAATAATGTGTAGAACGTATTTTAACTGTCTCCAGCGAGATTCAAACTTGGAACCTCCCGGATAATGGTTGAAGAATTAGCTTCCTTCACAAGCGGCTGATCAGCTATCTGAGAAACTCAAACATAGACAGGATACAGCGCCACTAATTCTTTAATCATGGGATCCATACGATAACCGCATAAGGTAAACTAACCTTTTCAGGATTTTCAAGTTAAATTATACTTTTGGACTTGTTGGTCACAAAATATTTTGCGACCATGTTCAAAATTGTGTACGTCATTGTAAGCCAAATGGATTAGAATAATTATGATGTTTGCTGAAAGAAGAAAGAAACCAGCAGCTGCGTAATACAGCGCCCTTCAGGATTAACTCAGTCACTTACAATTTAGCAAATTTTCTACGAGATTTTCGGATATGGTGACCAATAATTGCCCTATGTATATCGACAGTTACCTTGTGAAATTTTGTACTGGTGTTTCCCAGTGATTTCACAAGCTTATTCCGCAAAGACATGCTCGCCTCCACGGCCAGACATAGTTGAATCTCACTGATCCGTGTGACTTGGTGTGGGACTCAGACTAGTCTGCATTGTTTAATCTGTGCGGAGAGACAGACAGACGTTGACGATGGCCAACAAGCTATCGTCAATGTCCGCTGTTTTCCTTTGAGCCCACTGAGTACCGCGTACGTAGTAAAATGTGTAGGATAACGTGCTCCTTTCCAACATGCTTTGCCAAAAACCTTGGGTGACAGCACTAACGATAATCATTTCATTTCCAATTTTACTGTTGCAGAGTCTAGTGCAGCAGTCTGGGATGAGGTTTCAACTCGTCATAAAACCTACATTTCAATCCTCCTGCCGGGCGACATCAGGTTGTGTCAGCTGTTATCATAACAAGGCATTAAGCGATAGAAATGTTCCAGCTACATTTCTGATTCTGTTGGATAATCCACTGTTATGCACAAAGTGGTGATAATAAAACTTTGCTATCCAACTTTGCTTAGAGCTTTTATGAGCTACTATTGTTTGAAGCCTAGTGAATTAGCGCAAACGCAGATAGATTCTACCCAGCCGAACGTGCTGATAGAGATTATCAGGATGCTATCGTGCTGTACATACATCATGCTGGATAACAACATCCACCACTTTTTCGGTAAAATGCGCCCCCAATCTAACTGATACCCTACTTAACCTGCTACCTTAACACTGTTTGGAAGCACCGTTGTGCGCTCTGCCCTTGGGGGTGAGAATTTATTCTGGGGAAATGGTTTGTCACAATGACCGATTCATTCACGTAAATCAATCAGAAGCGCAATTTTGTGAAACAGAGGTGAAACAGGAATTCCCATTTGTTACAGAACGCAAGCAAAACCTTTATTCTATGGGTAAGAAGAGCTGAAAGTGAGTAGCAGTAATAGTTAGCTATCTCCACATATGAGAAGAACAGTGTGGTCTGCACGCAGTTGGGAACTAAATGACTAGGGTTGAATTTATCATGCTGAATAGTTTATACAAGCAGAAGTCGTCACAACGGCCTTCTGTGTATTGTACACTAATTTGGAACAAACGACTAACAGACGTACGTCACGAGGACACTCTGTACCTAAGCGGTTGCAGCAACGACATTCTCGTGGTAGATAAACGTTTATAGCATGTGAGTGATACCTCTAGTCCCAAATTGCATCAAGATTTGTCGAAAATGTCCCTTCCTACCAGAATATTCTTGGAAAATAGCAGCGACCTTCGGACAAGCATGACGCAATGCATACTGTTCTCTCGTAACCGTTGTCCTGAATGCTGGTATCTGAAAAGTGTTTGTGGAAGTCTCAATTTCTTTAACTGGCGGGCTGATATTTATCCTAGAAAATACGTAACAAATAACAAGTGCTTCATTCACTTCGCGAAAACGGTATGGTTTGAAATTGTGTAATGAGATTGATGAAATGATATGTACGCGTTAAAAGCAATGGCTCAATCAGTTCATCGAATTCGAATATTGCTGTCTATCCTGTATGACCGGAATTCAGCGCTACGCTTTGAAAGTGGTAGCCTCGGCTGCGTAAGACAGCCATATCTGTTAGGGTTTCTAATCTGTGGTACCTAGTCCAGAAAGTAGGTACTGACGCGTTTTAAATGAATGACAGCGTCTTTCACGCTCTGTTAACAGTTCATAAACTGACCACCTCTTGGTCAACCCCATCGGATGCAAGGCTGCGCGAAGAGGGTTCTAAGAGGCAGACGGTCCTCTTGCATAACATGTGAAGTGTGACCAGCAGGTCTACTGATGGAAAATGAACCTTCCAAAAATCTATCCGACGTACTTCAGCCGATCCGTTGCTGTCACCCAACTCATGCAACGCTTCTGATGAGCCGATGGTCACTCATAGACAGCTTTCAAATTTATCATACACAGTGGTAAATAATGGTGTCGTTTGCCAGTCTGCTGGGTCTTGAGCCACTGCCCAGTTAAACGAACTTATCTACTACATGCGTCGAGCAAGCATGAGATTCGGGTTTGGCCCCAACCAAACATGCAGCACTACTTTACACTTTACAATAGCAAAGTGCCAAACAAACTGTGCAGAAAAAAAATATTTGGGCTATTTATGTTGTTCTGCATTTACAAGCGGCATAATCAGGGCAAGATCGCAGCGTAGTTAACGTTTCAGAAAACTCCCGTGGAAGGTTTCTATCCTCGAGGTGTTGGAAGCAGGTAAAGAAGAGTCAGTTAGCCCATATATTTTGAAGTCAAAAAAAGTGCGACACACTGCACCCTTTCCCAACACAACTGGGTATTTTGATCTCAGGAGAGAGTGTGTGTAGACACCCAGAAGCCCGCGCAAGTAGGCATATAGGGCCTTTATAAGAAACAAAAATTTAGAAGCGGCACCCTTGTCTCCGGACACTGTCACAATTTTTGGCGGCCAGCGGAGTCAAAATCGGGTTTGGAAGCAGAAATATAACCACCGTTGGTCACCGGAAGGAGTGGCGGTGTTCCAACACTATCGACAAAGAAATGATGGATGCTCCCCCAGCCAGGGCAAAGCCCAGCTTGATTCTTGAAAATCTGACTTCCGATGACGATCGACCTGCAAATGAAAATACCAGGGAGCATGTTGAAAGCTCCAGTCATTATGCTAATAGCCCGGTAGTTCTATCACGACGATTGGGCAAGATGTTTACTATTAGGAATCAGCATCGAGAATTTCATTCCTCATTTCAGCTATTTTTGAGTAAGACTGTCAGGTTAACATAAGAATCTTTGAAGATTGCAAAGTGATTACCGTCTGGTTTGGTTGATTTGCTGAGCTGAAGCAATTAGATTGCACGCTTGACTTCCATTATAGATGGCTGACGGATGTCGATTTCTCACTGAGGCTCACTTACTTCCTCCAGAAGTTGCGTTGATGGGGATCAGCTGAAATGTTTTTCAATATGCTCAGGCCATAGTTCAAGACACTGTCACTGTGAATAAATTAAGGTCCCACCGTTTTGAAGATCGGTTCTCCAAAAGCCGAGAAGCAGTCGGTGATCTGTTCGCTATTCCTTAAGAAGATGCTCATGAGCAGTTATCTGGGTTCTGTAGGATGTGAAATAAGCAGACAGGCCAGCGTAGTACAATGGATCAAGCAGAAATAAAACTGCTTTGTTCCGGTCTCTTGGGGCCAGACAATCTCACCTCGGTTTGTTGTTCTAAATTTCAGAATCTAAAAAATTCAGTATTTTTGCCTAGAAGGAACATGATGATTTCCCAATGATTACGTTTTTTTAAACAATCGGATTTTTTGGTATACCTTACGGTCCACCTTCTTCCAAATATGCTTACTACCGTCTAAGGCGACATGTGATCAGACGTCCCAGATGTGATCAATTTTATGTGTGTGCAGTCCCTAGACATGAAGATGCAACGATATCATACAACGCCATTTATTATGAGGCACACTGTTTCGGCTGAAACAAACCATACCGTAAAGAGGTTGACCATGGACTATCAGTGGACCAATCCAGGATATGTTTTTTGCACTCTGGTTTCCATTTGGAATGGACTTAACTATCAGGATAGGTACTTTAGTCTATTTTCACAGTAATATTGGTTTATTCGACGGTAAATCTCTCACTCAGTCCTATGGAATGTGTGGGAGAACTGTACTCAAGTTTTGGCCTTATTTGCATTTGGTTCGAACTTTCCCTTTGCATAGTATTTCCTAGGCTGCCTCTTGTAAATCATCACCTTGTGTCTCTAGCAATTTTCCCTCACTGGTTTGCGAACCAAGGTCTAAGATTTGTCAACGCAACCGATATATTTCCGTTTAAAACCTTGTCCACTTGTGGCATAGAAGCATTTTTCGAACGAATTACTCCAATTCACTCTTGATTCCTTCACTTAAGTGGCCAGAAAGTCTAGAAAAAAATATCATCCCATCGCCTTCTATCCCGTAACTCATCTTCGCGATGTCAGAACCTCAGTCAACCTCGGTCGTTAGCGGCCGCACTTTTCCATTATCGTGGTTTCTGCTAGGAACTTGCGGTGGTCAAGGTTTTTGAGGAGTTAATTTAGTTCTGAATGAGCGAGTACTATCGGTTGGGACTCTATGGATCTTTGCCGGCATCTACTTGGATGTGTTTAAGAATTTGGTTAACGATTTGAGTTACATGATCGCTGGAAGCACTTGACGCCATGTAAATCTAAACTTTTAAAACCAAACGATTTAACGAGACCTAATTTTGGTCAAAATCATACAAATAGCTGCATTGACCTCAACCGTTTCTGTCCTATAATGATATATATATTGCCAGGACTGCTCAAATGTGGGATTAATTGTGAATGTCCAATTTATGTACCTCTGTATGTATGTGTGTATGTACGTGCCTATGTATGTATCTATAAGTAGTGCGTGACAATCAGCCAGCTCATCTAGTACACTGGGCATCACAATGATAGCGTGTAGTGTAAATCCGTGCAAACAAGAATTAGCAGGGTTTGGGCACCAAAGGCAAGCTCATTAGATCAGTGGTACTTTGTGGCTGACGTACTGGATTAGTTTTTTCTCACACATATTCAACATGTAACTACAAATGGTACGCAGATCGGATTCAATTGTCAATTTTGACCACGACACTATGGCGCAAATCTATCTACTCACGTGTGTCCGCGCGTTCAACAGTCTTGCAATTCTACCTTGTTCTCCTTATTTTTTCGGCAATTATTGTACGCTCATATACATATTCGAAAGGATAACCTGAAAATGCTGAGCTTAAGTGCACTGTTTCGAGGGTCCAGGGTTTAGGATTGTGGGGTTCGTATTAGAATCCTATCCTAGGAAACAAGTAAAAATGTTGTTCTACAGTTATTTGTTTTTCTTGAGTGTGGACTCTCATGAGAATTGCTGCGTGGGTCTACATCCGAATGTCATCTTGCATTTTACTCCAGTTAGTGGTTTGAATTAAAAACTCTCTTGGAGTTCGCTGGTCAGATTTAATAGAAAACATATGGCCAAATGCGCTACCACCACTCCTGGAAGTTTAAAATCAAGGTTCAGATATGGCCACTCTGTGCTGAGCACGAGGTGAGTTTTGACGGCTAGGTTACCCCCAGAATAGAGCTCCAAAGATATACTCATTTAGAGTGAGCCGTTTGTGTTAATTTAGCGTCTGTGCAAAATATGATCAGCCTACTGATTTGACGTCTGGAGCCCACGGACAATATCTACTGAAAATATTTTGATATTTTTGACAAACGGAGCCATTCATTTTGAAGTCCTATTGCACATAACAATCGACCATAGAAAATTATGCATTGTTTTGTAACAAACTAAACTCGGTTTAAATGTTTCTGAATGGAAAAATGCAAATTTTAAGGTCGTAAGGTGCCATTTAAACTGACTCAAGGAGAGCGTCTCTGGCGCTCAGCTTAAGAATGTTTATCACCATTGGTTGCTCCATTCTTGTGCTGAGCTCAGTTTTAGCTGAGAAGATTGGTACGTTTAAACCAGGCAGAGTTTTTGGGTACCCATCACGTTATAGATTTCCCTTGAAAAAATTCCCTTTCGTATAAGTACTTCAGTGATCTTTGTAATGTATTCTACCAACAGCGGTTGACGTGCGGATTCATGCTCCTGGGGGGCTTTTGCAGGATGTTTCTGCCTGTGAAACAGTAAGTAAACGTGTAATCTTTACGTTGGACGGTGAAGTTAGGGATAACGTCGGCAAGACAAGCCACGTGTAGACCATTCATTATTGTGAAGATGTAAAAAATGGAATATTATCCGGTTACATAATGTCAGTTTACAGCAAAGTTAAACGGCGGAAAAGATATTTAGTGTCCACTAGCTAAATATGTATTGTCAATGATATGCTGGTACCTATTGTTTGTTTAAGAATGTGTCTGCCAATCCGGAGGGATGCAATATACATCGACTTTCTGAGCACACATTTGGGCGCATTTTAGAGGATATGTTTCAGACAGATGGTCTGCGAACTACGTACTGTATTCTGTTTGTCTTAGTTAGAAAGGATTTCTGAGACTGATTAATACACTATTGGATAAACGTACTAGTGTTTTAGATGTGATTTAATGTTGACCTTGCAACGATTTCTGTACAAGTCATCACCAAGTACTTAACTGAAGAATAAAAACTGGGCGAAAATTGTGCTATGGTGCTTCTTACAAATCCACCTTACTGAATTACACACAAGAGTTTCAGACGGCTAATGTTAAAACTATTCTAATGAGACAAGTCTGCAAGTTTAGATATAAATTTTGGTCACCCACTCGTGTATTTGCAGTTGAAAGTTCGTGCCATGGAACAGTGGGAGAATGGATTGTTCACAAATTGTTCGTACGAAGCCATGCACACGCACAACGAGACTGATCTGGAAGTGATGTTTATAGTAGACGTCAACACAAACAAACTCCCGGAAGAATACCAAACTGGTCTGACCTATGACTTTCAAATGTGGTACGTTAATCGTCTGCTGAACGGAAACGAAAAGCGCTGTCTGACCGCTACTGGAAAAGCACAGGAAAACGATAGTTGGAGTAAGCCAATTAATGTTTTTTTTGTTTAAACAGGTGAGGAATATTAAAGCTTCATTTATCTTATTTGAACGTCGTCTGCGAAGATTGCAAAGGAATTGACATCAAAGTTTTTGTGCGCTAGAATAGTCACGAATGATGGTGTTAGCCGAGACATTCACATGGGAATAGGCGAGTAAAATATTCAGTGATACTCAATGCTATTACATAACAGTGACCAGTGTGTGCAATTTAATTTCAGTTGTCCAAGGATTCATCCCAGATCTCGTTCCACGTGGTAGTAAGTAGAACATTTTTAATGAAGGTTTTTCAAATTCCTTTTCTAAGTGAATAACTCTTCGATAAACTCACACGACTGGAGTATGTCCGTCTGACAGCGGTTTTCAGATATTACCGGTTGTTATCAAGAAAAAAAGATGAACCATGTGGAAATACGTTAAACCGGACATGGTGATCCGAACCAAACATGATCATAGGGCTGCTAATATACCCTCTTTCCTTTAAGGTCGGACTCAAAGGAGCTGTCATATGTAATAAATTGTTCTGAAATTGTTGGCGCCACCAGACGTTGGCGAAATTAGAAGTAGTGTTTACGTTTTGAGCCATCTACTTGGAATTTGAAGAAAACGGGATTTAATGGTCAGAAGTTAGGCTTATGAACATACACTGCTCATTTTTCCGTCGAAGTTTGACGCCTCGAATTAAGTCAGCCCTGAATCACACCGTACCTGTCCTAATCAGACAAGAAAAACGGAAATATTTTGCTAAAAGGGAGCAACTGAAACAGACATCATTTTAATAATAATTGTTAAATTGATCGATGATGATTACATTACTGTGAGAGTTTGCTGTCCGCAGCATTGTACCACGGTGCCTCCGACATCATCAAGCATGTTCGACTGTGACGTTAAATTAGCTGGTGCAAATTATAAGAGGAAAAAGCCGTGCATATACAGCCCAACGTTGTCTTGTAGAATCAGAAATATCAAGAGAGGCCTTTACAGCTTTTACCGTTGATTTCCAACAAACGGGTTCCGTAGGAGAGCGCCCTATAAAGGGGTCTTTCTTTGGAAAGCCGGTCATCGTAGTAATTGGAAAACAGCATCAGGTTGAACGAAAAAGCCTCTAAAAGTGTTCAGTCCTAATGATGAATTCGCAGAGTACTGTAAGTTTGACTCGCAATTGGTCTTGCAAAAATGCGACATCTAATATTTTTGTTAGTAGTCAAATGTTGAGGGCTACCATGAAAACAGCCATAATTCTAGTCTATTTTGTAGTATTCTGTTTAAATGTACCGGTACAATAAAGGGTTTTGCTTCTTTCAATTGAGTTACACAAGCGCGCAGAAAAAAAATAGGAAGTATAATCATTTTGGCTTAGCTTTTAATGGCCGTTAACAAAGGTCCTTAAGAACGGATATCCCCTTCGAAGGACCGCACAAAGTCCATGCGGCACAAAAGCCAAAGTTACAAAGGACGCACTGAAAAATGACCGGCAACAACGAAGCACTGATCACACATTGCAAATGAGAGACAAGCGCGTATTGGAAACTTACTTCACGGGTAGAAAATATTCGAGGAGCTTTTTAATTAAACTCGACTCAAGATATTTCTACAAGTTTGCCTGAAAAAAGTTGCATTTTTTTAGAATTCATTCTGGTTGCGCCGTTTTCCGAGGATTTATGCGAGAAGGTGAGTAATTAATGGAGTTACTTAGCTAGTAAAAAACAAAATATTAGCGATGGAAAGAAGGCGTATCAAATGTAGCTAAACAAAACGTTTTGTCCGTTTGTAGTTCATCAAGAAAAAGTTCCTCAAAGGACAGATCGAGGTCTTTGGTTGTCAGCTTCTGGAGAAAAGCGGACGTGCGGTGGATGGGGAGATTCTGGGAAAATATGAACTACTTGCGGACGAAATACAGCTCAATTTTGTACCTTTTCAATACCATGATATCTACCTTTTCTTTTTGGAGGAGCTGAACGGACCCGAAGGTGCTTGCAAATACAACGGCTATTGGGCTCGCCCAAAGGTTATAGAGCGTAAGTAGGCTCAGTTAAGCAGAAAGTCACCGTGTGTGTTTCTTACTATCAGCTACATTCCGGTTGTTTTTTATTGTCTTTGTTGTTTTTTGTGACAGTCGTACAACTTTGAAACTCGGGCACTTAATAGGATTGTGTGAGGGTACAACACATGAAGATTCTCTGTAGAATAAGATGCTTATTGGTGCCCATTTAGGATGCATTGTTGTTTAGGCGAATTTGAACTTATTTATGCCACTTACCTGCTGTTCACGTAAATCAAACAATCTAGACTTGCCGTGATTGAAAACCAAACTAACCTCAGTATCTGAAATGGTTCTTTACCACAAAGTAAACCTGCGCACATTTTCAAGAGGCTCTTCAGAGCACAAGCAATTTTTATGATGGCCAACACCAAATGGGACTCAGAGAATTAAGGCAAGGCCATTAGTGGCTCATTATGAGTTACCAATGGAAACACTTCCCGGACTATGCGTAGCATTTGAAGTCGGTAATGCTGATATCTTGACACTTGGTTTCATCAATTCATGTAATGATAATTTAAAAAAAATTACCACAGCTTTCAAACCCAATCTGAATTTTAGGTCCATACACCTCGGAACAGTTTTACGATGAGGAACACGAAGAAGGACACTAAACATACTTTGCTACGTTTATCGAATGCCGTTTCTTTTTGCTTTCTTAAATACACAATTGTCTGGCATTATGCTTTTTTCTGGTGCGTTGTGCAAAAAAATTAAACATAAGTAGAACCAAAATAGCTTACAAATAATCGTTTTTAGTGAGCACTAGAAAACGAGCCTTAATATTTGAAAGACAAACCGGGTATTAGCTTAGTGTAAGAGCGAGAGCCCTGAACCTTGCTGAATGCTGGATATCCCAGTTTGCGTTTATTACTGACATTTATTAAGTAAATGGTGCCTAATTCGTTCTGAAGATTTTAGAGATTAAATTAACTACCAAATCCCGAACCTGTCTGCTCTAAGGAGATCCGCAATTGTGAAAGTAAGGTCGTGTTATTATGTAATTTGTAAAAACATACGTATTGTTTAGATATCGTATAACTCGGCTGTCATGTTTCGATATCAGGTAATCCAGGAGAGGTTTACATCCTGTTGGGCAATCCTGAAAATTGATCCAAACTTCCAGTGATCCAGCAACTGATGTACAGTAAGATAAATTTGAAGCGAAATGTCGGTAGCCACGCGCAGCAGAAAATAACCGATATGCGCTCTAGCTAAATAGATTGCTCGGCAAAATGTAAACTGACGGAATTCAGCAAGAACAATTTGAAGACTATCGCTACTTTATTTGACTTGCGCTAGGCTTCACTGAAATTATTTAAAAAAACGTAAAATTCGAAAGTTCCACAAGAGTTAAAATACAAAGTCAGGCACAGCGTACTAGTGGAAAATGAGAAAGTGGGCAAAATGCTCGGTGGTCGTTTCCGATAACTGGAACTTAGCAAACAGTGTTGACCAAACATTATTTTGTCGTTTCACATTGATTGACTGAATTTGAGCTGCCCGCCATGGCTAAATTTTCAGTCCATGTTACAAAAAAGACATCTGAAACCGAGGATTAAATTCATTTTGAAAAGCAATTTAAAACAGAAATGGGAACTTTATTCGTGATTTTGTCCTGTACGTCAAGTCAATTTGTTTCGAAAAAGTAAATAAGCCCTAAACAACAGGTCTGGCCTTATAGAGAACCACCAGGATGGCACATTTCCTAAAACTTCGAGAAGTTCAGTAGCCGTGACCTCCCGGTCAGTCACCGAATACTTAACCGTTTACTGTTCAAAGGCTAGCCGGGAGGATGAAAGTCTGGAACTCCCTGGAGTTTTACGAGATACGCTTTGGTGATGAGTAACAACACGAACAAAACAGCTTTGCTGCACCTTTTGATACTTTTGGAATAAAATAGCTCGATTTTTTATCGCTCACTCGACATTTCCAAATCCCATATCGGTGGCATAATATTAAGCGAGAGTGAGCTTTAGTGCCAAAACTAAGCAATTCGAGCCATTGGGCGTGTTATACCAGTCCCATCTATGCTTTCTGTGTATTGCAAGTCATACGGATATATATGTATTTAAGCTCACTCAAACGGAGTTAAAAGTAGGAAGTGTGTTGACAAATACACATGACTTCAAATAGGCATCTCACGCTTGCACTGATATACACAGCTGATATACACAGCTCGCAGCTGAGATACAATTTATCAAATGCATGGCGTACAATGCGTTGGTGTCCAGTTTAAACGCACCCAATGCGGTGACATGTAATTCGGCCCACATCAAGACCAAGTGTACATGTTCGTCCGTCTACTGACCTGCTGTTGTAGTGTGAACGGTAGAAGATAGTGCAGATTTCATCGATATCAGTATACAAGTACTATCACGCTATGATGGATTACATGCGTAGATCCTGCTAGATTGGTGAATCGGATGACAATTTTAGGATGTACAGCTGTCCTGCATGAGTCTTCGGTAATAGTGGTGTTAGTATGCTCCGATTTGTGCTGCTCACGCTTATCCGTGTATTGGATTGAAAGGTGTATAACACCTTTGTCACGAAACGCAGGTCGTAAGAACATATGCCACTGCGTCCAGGACAACCCCGGCGTTGCCTTAGTTTCAATTTCAAATGCAGTAAAGTGGTTTGTGGATTATTAGAA
>SJOL01008626.1:81634-96090 GCA_004794785.1 Opisthorchis felineus
TAAAGACGTTGTGATAACCAATCTCTGGGTGGATTTTATTAGTGCCTGGGCAGAGAACCAAAGTGTTCAACAGTCACGTTTGTAGACAGGCTCCTTGTCAAACGTTTTAGCTGGTTTCCGCGAGAACGAACACAGGAAACCAAACAAACAGGAAACAAACAAACAGAGATTCTGGCGCATTGCCAACAACATCTCACGAGGTTGAATTTAGAGATAATGCACAGTCTCTCTCATTTCCTTCATTTGTATTAGCCGAAATTCATATCAGTTTTGTATCGCGCCTATTTACATGCACACATAAACCGAATCTGATCAATCTGAGTTTCAATGCACACAATATTAAGTCTGTGATCACTAACCCAGCTTATGAATAGATCACACTATTCATAAATTTGATTATCGAGGAGTGGCCACTAACTCTTCCCAAATTATTTTGGTTGAGATAGCCTTGCGGGCCAGTTTCATGAAGCAAAAAGGAGCATCAGCGGTGCCGGATCAACCATATTAAGCGACCATACCCAAACATTGATAATATGTATTTGGTCTGGCGTTTTTTGCCTTTAGTTGTTTTACAAAGCTAAATGGCTTTGTTTTTCTGCATCAGTCACCCAAGTGAGGATTTTCCACTAACTCTAGTTAGAAAGGTAAACGGACGAGCTTTTGTATAGGTTCCTTTTCCAAGAAGCGTGTTATGGGTACAAATCTGAGTGTAAGAATACCTGGTGAATCTCCATGGAGGAAGCATGATTTGCCAAGCTAATGTCTTACAATCTTTGAAACCTATAAATCCTGTCTGGCTTATGGTTTTAGTGGTGTGGATGTGACTGGTTAGTAAAAAATATACGAAGGCTCCTTTTTGGTCACACCCTTCTCCGTATTTGGCGAAACTTAATGGTGTAGCATGAGTAGACATAGCATACTTGCTAGGTTGCATATGCCACAGGCAGAGTACAACTAAATCTCCGTTACCCATTCTCGACCACTCGACTTTCGGCAAATCATTGGTGCATATAGGAGAAGAATAAAAGGCAAGCTGTCGAGAAGACTAACTGGTAATCAAGCAACAACAGAACGTGTTTCGTCCCCAGTGAGTTGGGTGTATGCAATAGATTGGGCAGAATTACCTGACGTTTTTTAATATTCCATAGAGATACAAACACGTTTAAAAAGGGATTGTCGTGTTTTACTTTGAAGATTTCATCTTGTATTCGATTGTATTGGTCAGTATGCTATCTATAAAGCAACAAACCTGAAAATAGTTACAAAGTTTGAGCCCCATATTGGTGAACGGCTCGCACGCGCACAATAATTATGACCAACCTGAAGCACGCATGATGAAAAGAATGATGACGTCCACTGAAAGCTGCCTTGGTGTTCTACCACCCTGTAAGCATATTACGATGTACTAACTGGTGAAGAATGATAAGATGAATAATAATGTTGCAAGTGTAAAAAATAAAGGCAAAAGAGGTGAAAATATTTAAGGGTTAAGTCAAGATGCTAATGAATTTCTGTTGCTTCTTGCTTGATCTGAGACTGGTTTTATCTCAATTCAGCAAGTTTTTCACAACTGTTGGGTAAATCTATGTTTTCTAAAATGCATCTTAACCTGTTGAAGAAAAAGGTGCACCCACATGAGAATGTTGACTTCGGAGGAATTTGTGCAGAATGCATCTGCCTATAAGTTTTTGGTAAAAGTGAAATTCATAATTTAGGTGTGTGTGTTCGTCACGGTAAAATGTTTTGCGTTGCAATTTACGTCAAATCGGATGGGAAGTCCGTATTTCAAAAACGCCACGGGAAAACGTGACTTGTGATATGCGGCCGTGAACCCCGTATCACAACAACCAACCCAGTCTGGTCTGATCTGTCACGGTTTACGAATAGGTTTTGTGTCGATGTTGTTAATTCGCAGTGCAATATTGCATCTTTTGAGTCAAAGTTTTTCAATTGCATTTCTTAGTAAAAGACCTGAAGCAAACTCTTCGTCGCTGCAGTTCCAAAGAACAATTCAAGTTGGGGACTTCTGTTTATTGCCAATCTGCCAGTTCAACACTAGGCATGTGTTTTTTCGTAAAATTTCCGGGGTGTTACTTTACCAATTAATGACAAAATAGCAGGACTGTGGACATGCTGGAGATAATTTTGTAACCTCCGTCAACTGGAGCAAAATCAGCTTACTCTCGATAAATGAACCCCTTTTCGACGGTTTACAAAATCCATTGCAGATGCGAAAACACAGAATATCAGTTCCCAGTAGGTCTTCCCGGACGACAAAATGGGTCCATGAGCTTAAACACAATTTAAAAGCTTATTTAGGCAGGGTATTTTATCAAACTGAATAACACACCCCTCCTGAAACAAAAACGGTTAGTTAACCACCGGTCAGCTTGCAAACCGCTTGACACCTTCTCTACAGGTAGCCAGAAGAAGGAACCTGGAATGATGTAACAGTTACTTCCAAAAGGACTGGTTTACTAAAAAATATTTTTAAGAGATTATCAGAATGCAAAACCGGCTTGTCAGATCAAATTTTCATGTAACATGGTCGGGCACTCATGCAAGATCTGCGGAACGGTTGGATTTGATAGCTTTAAGCTCTCTTACCAGTTCCTTTGTGGCTGCGGCCTTCATTCATTATCTGACGTCCGATGTCCTCTGATGCCACGGCCCAGCTGCTTTCACATGATTGGGTGATATCAGTGAATATTTTCAGAGTTTAGGAGAAAACTTAAGGGTAATATCTGTTGTCGCCAGCTTAAATAAACCGGACAGAAGAGCTAGCTGCTTAATTCTCCGTGAGATAATCCTTACAAAACACGGGTTTATACGAATCGTTAAAACACCGATTACATTTAACACCGCCTTTCCTGGAGTCCAAAGCCACTTTCCGAATGGCTTAACACAGCCATGGAAGATGTTAAGCCTACCAACAGGATTACTACGTACATTGCTTTACCGATTCCAGCAGGTCCGTCGTACGCCAAATGTGCGTGAACCTTCATATTGTGTAGAACTGACGAACTATTTAGGAAAACACATAAATTCCTGTGCCTGTTTTGTTCGAAGGGGATGTTGGGAAGTTTTATCTTTCCAACGGAGGAGGCGATGGGATCTGTCCAGCAGGCTTCAACCTTCCGGATTCCTACGTGACTGGAAAATCCTGACAGGCGAGTCAGTCAGTCGGAAGAACCAGCACAGTTACTTGGTCGTCGCTTGAGGTTTCGTGGAGCCAGTCCCATCGTTGCAACCGGAACGATTTCGTCTGTTCGGACTTCATAATTCAGGTAGGTCTAGTGTGCACTGGTACATTAGTGGAAACACGCTCACCTGAAAAATGCGATGTTTGGAGTTTAAATCCCGGCACGGGCAATCATTTGTACTGCTGATGAGCTTTATAAGGGTTAAATTCGAGTCCAGTTCTTGTCCCCGTTTGGTGTGGGCTAATCAAGGTATTTGCACCAGGACAGAATCAAGAACTTTTGAACAAGAATAACGTTAACAGAAACCGGTGGAATTCTTGGTTGTTCAGATAAAATTCACGCAATATTGCCGTCACATTTCAAAACTACCTAACTTCACTTCCCAAGCGGCTAGGTTTTACATCACTTATCAAGCTACCTGCAGTTCAGATGGCACTTCCATCGGCAGAACCATCCAAAACCCTCAAAAATAGATAAAAATAGGCATCCAAAATTACCGCAACTTAAGATACTTGAATCGCTACGTTATAGATAAATGCAGGATATGAAAAATTTACAGCATCTGGAGCATGTAGTCCTGTGAGAGAAGGGTTGGCGAAAAACACCGGGAACGACTTTTGCCCTAATCAGGGGTATTCAACAGTACACATCCTTGGGTTTGTCAGGGCCTCTACCCAAGAAGTCTGACGCACGTGGCCAGCACTTTATATACGCCCCACGGGCGCACTATGAAAGCACCTGAAATACTGTATGCAAAAAAATATACTTGTTCATGTCTGAACAACGTGACTGGTTTACAAAGCGCCTCAAACGATGAACCAATAACTGCCCTGGTTGTGTTGATCGACTGACCCGTTGTCAGGACTTCCCATTTGGATAGCTCCATGGATGCTTGAAACGGCCTGCAGATTGTTGCGGGATTTGCAGGGCACATCACCAGAAAAAGCCGTCTGTACAGGAAAAGGGCTGGCCAAATGAGTTTCCTGCCAAGCTTTACAATTATCATGTAAGCGCTTCCTCACCACAGAGCTGGATATTGTCTTCCCAGTCGGTGACGAAACGTCACACTCGGCCAACATATCAAAGGTGACCTAACCAACCATGAGTAAGAAACATGCCGCTGGTTCAGAGTTCCATTTTAAATAAACTGTTGTATCACGAAGAAAAACAAGCGGGCTGAGCTCCAAAATTTTCCCTGCATAGCTAATAGCAGTCGACAAAAGAAACATTAATTCCCAGTGAACATGAGGAGTAAAACTCGACATGGAAGAGTCACTTGAAGCCTTCCAGATATATCAATGACGCTCAATAAAAAAGTCTTTGAAATAGGACTGTTTGATTTCTACTAACAATTGAGATTGAAAAATGCTGTACAAGAAAGTGAAGAATCACCTTGGTACTACTACGAAGATCATTCGTCAGACAAACTAGTGGCATAGGCTGACTTCAAATACCGGGCGAAATCTCGCTTAAACTGTCCAGAGCCCTCCACATCATTAGCAAGCTGGCCCACCTCACGGGGGATTCTGGTAAAAATTCAAATCTACATCAAGGGCGTCCGTGTGAGGCGAGAAAAAATCGGCATTAAGTTTTTGATCGATCATAGTGAATACGACGTAGGCTATCTTTATACGGCTACTCATTCTGACAATTGGCCAGATCTTGGCACTGAAGTTTGTTTTAAAAAACTCCCCATTGCTCTTATAACCAAAGGCAAATTTTTGAATTTTTTATTATCCTATTCTCAAAGTTTTTATGCCAAGTGGACCTAAAGTGCCAATATGCCTACCCACATGTAAATTATGACTACAGTCCGTGCGTAAATCCCGGAAGACTTTTCAGCTCATCGGCAGAGAGCAGAATCTTCAACATATGGCTTGCTGAGTACGGGACCATAAGACCAATGCAGTCTAATTCACGTACATCGTTAACACTGTTGGTCGGTTCAAAATTGTCCCGTCAAATGTGGCCATTCTTGCGTTAAAGTTTCATTACAGTCGAGGACTGGCTATCTCCTAGATGACGTTAGACTGCCGGCTTCCCGCATATTTTGCTCACTCTGTTCAGTGTGCCCGGCAAATTCACCTAATGCCCTGGTTGCTTAGCTGTGCGAATATGTGGCTGGTTGTGTAAACAAACATTTTAATTCGTATCCTGATTAGTTTACGCCAAAGGTATAAGCAACAGACTCGAGTTTCGCTTTTATTAGAGCTCGTCTTCAGCACACATTCGTGAGCGTGTCGGGGGTTGAACTTCGGACATCTGACATGCGAGTTGATCACGTTCCAAATATTGTACCTGCCCAAGCAGGGCGTACCTGAATTATGGCGTCCAAACAAGCGCAAGTGTTCACGCATGTGCGATTTTATTGCGTTGCCCGACACTCTTAAAGACGACCCATCAACTGTTTAGGTTTTGTCGATCGGTTGACCGACCGGTAAGGGCTTCCCAGTCAGCTGCCTTAATGGGTACTTGATGACTGCCGGACTATCTTCGACTAACTGAAGCTGGTTGCGTGGTTTGTAGAATACACCAAAAAGAATAGCTGCTCCATGACAGGATGAGAAGTGTCCAAACGGGAGTGATGTGAGTGAGAAATCAGCAAATTACGCCGGCGCATTAGCTCCGGTGATCTTACTGGTGGTAAATTAAGTGTCAGTTGATTTGTCCGAAAAGCTTCACAGTTAGTATGCCAACTTTCCGTCATCACTCGAAGAAACGTCACCTTTGCACGCAGTGAATACAATAAGCAAGTGTTTTATGAGAGAGCCGCTTGAAGCGATTTCAAACACGTCTTGCTCATTACCGATTTTCACTGATGAAAGTTTATGTCGTCACAAGTGGTCATAGAAGAAAGCCTGTCTATTGAGGAAATTGGGGATTTCCCCATAATAACATACTTTACTAACTAGTCACACTTCCAGAAATCTTTACAATTCAAGAAAAAAACCTACTTTTTCATCTTAAAATGATGACGTATCTTGTAACTACAGTAATCCCGTCGTTATTTCATGGGGGAATATCCTCCACCTTAATTTGCAAACTTATCTATGCAGAACGTCAGCTCTCCTGACGTCTTACAAATTTACCTGAACGAAAACCGAATACATACCGTTCGACGGAGAATTAATCAGAGTACGTCTTGATTGGTGCGTTATTGCGCCATGATTGCATGGTCGCAATTTATGCCACCAGCACCCCAATAGTTTCTGTTAAGACGATTTTCCAAACACGCCAATATTGGTAAAAAATATCAGCTACCTGCTTCATGTGTCGGTTTTGGCCAAGAAGTAGAGTGAGATACCGCAAACGTGATCCACAATTATTGACCATGAAGTCATACTTTCGGTAGGTCTTTGTCCACATCGTTGGTAAAATACAATGACAGATTTATTTCCAAAAGGTTTTCGATCAATATTTCTCGGCGAAGTTACAACCATTTGAGCTAAACCATTTTGTTGTCTACACCATCACGTGTGCATCTTGATAACCAACTCTGGATCAGTCACTAAGGCTCAGGTGCGTTTTTCAACGATGATCGGAATACTCAGGGTAGCCTAGGCGATGTAATCTTCCAAACATAGTGATTAACATTTCGCTTGAAGCCGAAAATGTACTTGTTAATGTAATTCACATGGATCAAACGCGTCTAATAGGCAATCAATCGAGTTCTAACTTGTTATTCAACCGCTTTCGACCTCGTGCGCTAAATTAAACTCTTTGATTGGCTTCGGATTTGTCATAATAACAGGTGGTTTGTCTCAATCATGCGTTTACGAATAGAACACTATCATACAAAGAATGGTGGTTACTTTAGATCGTTCTCGCATAATTAACGATAGCCATGTTTTTGTTACTCTCTGCCTTTAAGTAGATTGTCGTAAGATAATTCATGTCGTTTGATAATTATAACAGAACGCCTCAATCCGCAAAGCTTAGAAGGTGATTTTTTGAAGTGCCGATGTCAATAAAAAAGGAAAAAGTGCCGGATGAACCGAAATGTGAAGGATGTCTGCAATAGAGTAATAGCATTTCACTACTCGGGTATTTGACTTCCACAGTCTTAGCCTGCACTCTCCGAATGCAGCCATTTTTTTTAACTTTGTGTTTGTATAACTTGTCAGAGCTCAATGATATTCGATTGTTTAGCGATCAGGTGTGTGCGCCTCTATCACTTTTAAAACTTATCATTAAAACAACCATCTGTGTTGACAACCAGCCTTTAATAATCAGCATTCATGTGGGTTAAATCGGGTCCATGAAGTGGCACATGTCCCATCCTAATGTGGAACAATTTGCGTCTCTATCCTCTGGTGGAACTGCTCTGTTGGGGTATTAATTACCCTGTGGCATGGAGCAGAATGAAAGATCATTTATTACCCAATAACCAGCTAGATGTAGGAGTCGTGTGATAGCCCAGAAAACAGCCACTAACTCACTTCCATTTATTCAGCAGAGAAGAGAGCGTTTTGTTCTAGCATGTCAATGACTTGTAAATATTAGTAGTAAAATATAAGATCGGAAAGTTGAAAGTATTTTATTCGGATTCTTGATTTTATAATCTTTTCCGTTCATGGTCGCAGGTACTCCAGAACTGACGGTTTACTCCATCATTTGGCCCGATGTTCAGCACCACACTCCCGAACTGTAGTCTCCTCTTTTACCCTATACTGTTTAGCACAGTCGTCCTTCGTATGTCTTCACACAAAGTAATTGCGATTGGATCCAGCATCCGCGATTCAACAATTGATGGGTCTTTATGGGACAATGTCACCTCGCGTCCTCCCAACGCAATCACTTCTTGTCAACTTTAGTCCGTACGTATCTTGCGATGGTTTAACGATATCCGATTATTAAGCACTCAGATGTGAACGTTTTCATCACACCCCAAGCTCATCCTGAAAATGACTATCCAATCAAGCGCACACTGTGGAGTATTAGCCTCAGTTCTCATCATAATCTGGAAGGCTTTGGGTTTCTGCCCTCCATTACGACTGTTTAGTGATGCATTAGCTGTGTCAGTCGACTGACGTGCTTGAGAGTTCACGCATTTTTAGCCTCAGTGACGCTAAGTTCTTGGTGGACCTCATGAAAGCCACCGCTGTCAGATTTGGAACACCACCTGACCCATCTGTCATTTAGCATTTAGTTGCATATTTTCTCAAAGAATGCTGATGCTGTTGCGATAATCGTCCGTTCCGAGTAAGTTTGAGTGTTCGTTTT
Organism: Opisthorchis felineus; assembly: GCA_004794785.1. Taxonomy (NCBI): domain Eukaryota; kingdom Metazoa; phylum Platyhelminthes; class Trematoda; order Opisthorchiida; family Opisthorchiidae; genus Opisthorchis; species Opisthorchis felineus. The sequence goes on from SJOL01008626.1 coordinate 90,061, forward strand.
TGACTCCATACTCCAGAACTTTTTAAGCATATGTAAACCTCACGAATAGTGAGCGGTAAGTATGCAAGCGCTTATTTGATTATTTTCTTATTCCTGATGAAATGTTTCAGTAAACTGTTGTCTCGAATTTCATAGTAAATATCGTATCATATATGGCAACTGAATCCTCGCCATAGAGTGTCTGACGTAGCAAATCCGACGAGACTGTTTTACATAGGAAGCATCTTGTCCTATGTTTATTTATGCGTCCAAGTTGGTCTTGTTGGCAACTACCAATGCAGTCCAGCTGAGCTAAATTCAACGCGACAGCAAAACTTCAGAATCGAAAAAATTGCTTTATATTCCGTTGACATTAGCCTGCCCGATGGTACATTTTGGACAACAAATTCAAAGTTTGATTGTCTTTTATAGCAAAGTGACGTCCTGAAAGATATCTGCAAAATATGGTTAGTTATATGAGGACTACAGTTTCGTTGAATGACAAAAAATGAAATTCAATAAAAATTGTGAGCACAAGCCGTGGGGTTCCTGCTGCACCGTAATTGCCGATCAGCAGTCCGCCCTCCGCAACAGTGGCGAGAATTGTTTGTTCACAAACTGCCCACACAACCACGTGTAAACAAACAACAAATCTAAAATGAAAGTGACTTTTAAAGTGAAAACCTAAATCAGTATACTCCCAAAAAATAGAAAACTGGTTTGGCGTATTACTATTAACCTTGGTATTCCAAACGTTCGCTCAATATAACTGCGACAATCTGTTTTTCATCCGGCCAACGACCTAGTTACAACTACGGAAACAGTAAGCAAATTGCATTTGTATGGTTATTAATCAGATGAATGAATATATTATGAACAGCCACGTCCTGTTTTGGTTATTCTGCTGAGGATTCCGAAATAGATTAGTATTATGTTAAAAAATGGCCGTCTCTTGATTTTTATTTGATTATTCCATGAAAAAACTTTAATCAGCTGGCAGCAAAACAACCAATCAGTGTTTCTATTCGTCCACTTTCACGGTTGTCCGGAAATCTCTTTTCATTGATTTGAGGAGGTAACTCGTTACCAGCAACGTCGGAATGACTGCCGCATACTTTTTTGAGTGAATTTCATTGGATTTCCAAAAGACGATACTGGAGCTGCCGAACTTCCGGAAGGAAAGTTGACAAAGTACAATCAGTTAACAGAAAAATATTGCACCGAGTATCTAGAAAATCACAGAACAACTGACGTGAAATGGTAAACTGAAAAAGCTCCAATGTTTTGTTGTTTAGGTTAAACTCAATACCGTGCGTACCTAATTCAAGATTTCCTGCCCTTCGAGTATTCTGGCAAATCTGAGTCTCTGTTATGATTCCCAAAATTTGTACTATTCAATAAATTAAATGAAACAATCACGTACCACCATTCCCCTTCGTCTTCCAGTATGTGCTGTGGAGGATTATAATAGGAAGTTTATAGTTTATAGTTTATAATAGGAAGTTTAGATATCTAAATATTGTCATTTTGTGATGTCAAGAATTTGGTAAACAAGCTGATGGACCAAGTGCCTACGTAAGAACAAGTGACGAGATAATTCAAACTCTTAACAAATAAATTAACGGTCAAATCTGGGCTACATATTATTAACACACAAGTATCATTCTGCCGGTGTCACAGGGGAACAGAGTAGGATTACTCATTTGACTGCAAGTAAATATTGGCCTTGGAAATTTTAGGAAGGTTGCTACATTCTCATTCGTTTGCTCCTAAAAATCACTCTAAAATTATAGATGTTCATCATCAAACCACTAACGGAATGTGTGGTTATATCGTACTCAATCTTTTTAGGAAAACATATGATGCAATCGGCCGTACAACACCCCTTAGCCCAGCTTAATAGTGTACGTACTGATTATGGAACTGATTATTCGGTTGGGCGCTGGAGACCGAGATTTTGTGCGTTTGTGACGCGAAGCAATGATTCTTGTGTGGAGTTCATCGCCCGAGTGCTCATCATTAAGGGACAGTGGGTGTTTTGTTCGGGGTAATTACAGACATCAGAATATTTCTTGTTTCTTCCTCTAATAATCCTGAAAGTGGTAAAAACCTACCAACATCTCAGGCCAGCGCTTGGCATTTTGCTGCGTTTGATTGGTCTGATGATTTTTTTATGAGGATTGGTCGACAATCCTAAGAATCCAACGTTTTACAACTTGACATAATTTCATCTTGGTTGTGAATGTATACGCTGGCCTTTGAAATGCAGCGGTAAAGTTTATTTTCCAAAATAGAATGTCTTGTAAAACCCACCAGAAATAACCATTTAGTTTTCATCAGTTTGTTTTAACCGCCCCAAAATCTCTTTCCAAAAAGGTAAGCCTTTTAAATTTTTCGCAGAATTTGCTAATTAACGTGAAAGCATCTGCTACGAATTTTTCAAGAAAATATCTTGTTATGCCGTCTTTGCCTCTCCCTGTTTCAGTAAGTTTCAGAAAAGTAAATCCGGATTATTTTGCAATTCCCAGGGATAAAAATTATCCGATAAATAGACACTAAACGTACACAGAAAGATTGCCCCAAAAGATACCCTGTGATTGTGAACGCTGGAGCCGATTTGAAGAAGTCGCACGTTTATTCATTCTGTCTGTATATTCCCTCATTTAGTCCAGGCTACTCACTGGCTACTGACTACTCACTCACTTATTGGCTGTAAAAATTACACACTTCACTGTTACGGCTGGCTCGTCTCAATGATTGTATTTTGATCAGGTAGCCATTTAGCCACGACATACTGAGCAGGGGGGCCAGGAAATAGCACCATTCACCCTTCGATCACGGAAATCACATCATCTGGTCACGCATTGACTGGCATCTCGGGTGAAAACTTGTCGGATGAAAAGTTATTCTCCCCCACACTACTTAATGATTAACGGTAGTTTAAAGAGCCTTGGTACTTCTTAACAGATGTTTCGTCTCAGGTTGGTTGCCGAACGGTTGACTCTTCAAAATAATAGCTGCTAGGTTTAGGGTTCAAATCTCTTTTGACTTCAGTGAGATACGCATTGCTGATGACTCCTAACAAGAATAAAACTGCTGTGTAGTGATGTTTGGCTTTTCAGATCATGCTGGCTTGACTTACAAGAGGGAATCCCTATGGGAAACTACCTCACGCTACCACTGACCTCAGAGGGTTTTTAAATTAGCTTTTTAAGAGGGCACATTTGGATCTCTTACCGCTGTCTGTAGCTCAATGTGAACATCTACTGTAATCAGTGGAACAAAAATTGGACAAGATAAGATGAGCCGTTTCTAACAAACTATTGTGAGTTACTGTCTTGTTTAAGTTCACTCAAACATGAGACGCCACAGCTTTTGCCCTAACACACACTATCCCTCTGTGGAGAACATGCTGCTGGCAATCTACTGTTACAGAAACGTTTTTGTGAACACTTTGGAGAGAAAATGACCATAAGAAAAGAGCAATGTAAGGAAAGATTCAATGTTGATGGGGAACTGGCAGGATGACGGCGTCCATCAGGTCGCAGCAGACATTGCTCATCGAAATCGGACAACCCTAGTAAAAGGACTTGAAATTATTCGGACGCGGCTCCATCTTAGTTGGCTTGTACCTCGAGGGACTTAAAATGTTTTAGGGGAGATACTTTGTCAACGAAATCCGAATAATGGGGCGTATGTCGAGAAAGTCTGGACCTTGAACGGCATTCAGGACCTCTGGGTGTAGATATCGTTATCGGCGGCTGGGAGGCATGGTACGAGTAAGCGAATGGTTACCGTTTTGTGTGACCAAGCAGATATTGTTGCAAGCATGTTGGAAGCGGGTTTGAGGGAAATTCGAGGGCGAGTTGGTAGACAGATCCACAAAGCAAAGTAAAGTGCGTTAGTTTCGTTCAGGCATAGTTCAGGATATAGTTTCGTTGTTAGAAGGGGTAGCCACTGTAGCCCACCTTTTGCGGATGTCATTACACTTTAATCCAAAGTCGTCAGTACTATCCTCTTTGACACGGAATTGGAACAGCGTAAACCTGTCCTGAAAAGCGCCAGATAATGGCTATGGACAAGCATTGTTACACTTTAAAATTCCACCAAACCACAAAGTGCCACGTGCAAATTGCAAACGAGAAGGCACTACGCAGCAAAAACTTTCTCATCAAGCTTCTGGAGCACTTCCGGAAATATGTTTCAACTGATTTAAGAGGAACCAAAAACCAGGCCTCTCTGAATGTCTATGATATATTTTATTTATGGATTGTCTCTTGAAGTTTCATAAACAAGAAATTCTAAACGAAAATGAAAAGAAAGACAATTATAACACATGTAGAACGAATCGCACAATCAATGGTCACAATCGATGGAGCCAACGGGTGATTGTTGGTAGGAGAATGAAGCTTGTGAAAAAGAGGCGAAAGCGCCGTAGATGTATGCGACTAGTTTCTGTAGGAATATAGGAAAACTGTCCACCGGACGTCTTGCCGCATTTGCACTTGTTTCGAACGAAACCTGGTTTGGCAGGATTAATTTGCAGGCGGTGGGAACGTGCAGATTATATGCTGGGGCTGCAAGCTGTCAATTTGCAAAAGGTCTACTGCTTGATGTTCAGGCCCCAGCGGAATAAACGGTTTGTGCCGTAGTAAAAGGCTGTTAGATCTCCTTATGTAACTACCTCAGATCCACGGTGTGTAAAGCCAAGGAAATGTTGCTTCTTCTTGTTTGAAGCTCAAAACGGTACATTGTTAGTCAGATTGCTAGAGTTAATACGTTGCTTGCCTCAAGGATGTCCACTCAATGCACCGCTTGTCTTCAAACAACGCAAATATTACCGTCAGCTACAACAAAGTTAGAGATTTTAGACAGCCGTTTACAAAGCGATAAGATTAAGGAGACCTCTGTATGGACCCAAAACGCCGAGATTCTCCACTGCTATAGATAATCTGTGGATGTATTAGCTAAACGATAATAAACGTCTGGTTAGGAAATTGCGTTTGCCGCCAAAACGGCGCAGTAGAGCCGTCAGCCTCTGTTAGAAAGGCAAAAAGCCACCATGAAGTGTGCGCGCAAAACACAGGTATCAAATTGCCAAGCCTCACTATACCCTGGAATACCAACTGGATTAATTATGAGATTCTAGATGTCCTGGCATCTGCTATATAGGAAGCCATGTTTCATGTATCCTTTCACAGCCAGGTGAGATATATCACACCAAGTTCAAAGCCGCTAAAATAGTTCGGTCAGCAAGGATTACCTTTCGTTTGCTCCTTGGGCTCCAAGCCTCCGTCAGCAATCGAGGTGACATTATGACTACCTTGTTGTAAGGCTAAGTGGGTCGGTATGTCGGTCAGTTTGAGAGCTTCAATCGGAAAGTGAATTTTTCCGATAAGTGTTTAATTATTTAAGTGATTCTCTTGGTTGGTCTGTTGCCTTCTGGCTCGCGTGATCCTTAGCGCGGCCTCTTGCTCATATTTATGGTTCAGAACAATAACTGGGCTCTGCAACAAGAAGAAAGGTACCTTACCAACCGATCAATAGCCATTACATAATATAATGGCACACGATTCAATTAAACCAATGGAGGATAATCCTTAAAGATAGGTGCTTTATAGACCCCGCAAAAACATTAAGTTTACTAGCTATGAAGAAAACATGGATCAATCGGAATGGATGTATAGAACTACTGAAATTGAGGTTCCCAAGCAATCAACCGGATGCAAGATAATCAGAACAGACGCAACCCAAAAACAGCAAAACCAATAAGCCAACCCTTGCAAAGCCAGTCGCGTTACAGTTACTAACTGCCCTTCCAAAACTATATCTACGCAGGAAGAAGTGGAGAACTTTCCCGCATAATCGAGCCATGACGATGCCCCCGAGCATGGTGACGAAAACTTGTCAAGCCATCATGGTCAACAATCAGACCGACGTCCACTTGGTCAGTGGCTCTACTCGGGCGTATCAAGTTACTGTTTGGCACACTTAGAATTTTGATTCACAATTGGTTTGCTGAGCAGAATTCTCCAAATCCACTCTCCTTCA
>SJOL01008626.1:115491-145179 GCA_004794785.1 Opisthorchis felineus
CTTCAGCAAGGGTTTTTAAAATAGAACATTAATAGTAAATTGAACGTCAGGGCCAGTAGCATTTTGCAGACTCTTCTACCACTGTATACTCCATTATCTGAAATGTTTATTCTTGTATAACACAGCTTGGATGTGTTTTTCAACCTTAGTTACGAGTCCGCAACCAGCTGGATTGGCGAAATGGCATGTTTACATCATGTACTTATCTCGGCATGCTGGAGTACAGTTGGAATGATAAAGTGGCAATGTTTCAAGTACAGGCTGATGCATCCTTATTATCAGCATATCAACTCGGCTTGTCCAGTGACGTTTTAATTTGGTATTTCAATCGCGAGCTCAACGGAGACATGAATTCCTGCCTCACCTCCACTGGAGGAGAACTGGATGAAGACGGATCTGGAGGTATATTTTGATTGTTTTGCACTTGACAAGGGAACTGGAACTTTTGATTGGTTTTCTCATATTAAAAGCCGCAATATTGTGTTTGCTTGCGTTTCAAACAGCAGGTGATTGGCCCCGGAAGTATGAATTCAAGTTAGTCACATATAGGTGATTCGGAGTACATGCAAATATAAGGAAACAATGGGCAAACAATCAGTATAACATCCTGAGTACGTCTTGCCCTACTCTAGGAACAAACCCACCGGTAATCATTGAATGCTCGATGAATAGCAAGTTGCTGCACATTGTTTTTTTCTGTCATCAGGACTGTTAGAGTGATCACATTTGGTTAATATTTCCTTTTCATAGGCGCGACCTGAAAACATAAACGTCCAAAAATCGAGTAATTCAATTCACCTGATAGCAAACTACAGCTCTCTTCCCCGGTTGTTAAAAAATCCCTTTGCACAACGGCTGCTTCTCTTCACATCCGCAAATACTCAGATTAAACAATATTGTTCTGATCCCTCGGGCAAATAAAATATTTGGCGTTCGATGGGCTGTGTGGTATGGCTGTATGCTTAAAGTGGCCAAATGTACATACAAAAGCACACACACTTGCAAAACTAATGGACTTTTCTAGTGGCAATGCGAATCCACACTGCTCGTGGCTACACTACACTGAACTGCACTAGCTCAAGCAGCCAGTTGTTTCCGCCAATTGGACGTACTACAAAAACACGTGGGAAATGGCTATCAGAACAGGCTGCTAAAAACGAAGACTTTTAGTCTGACGACAAAGGTCAACGAAATTCAGGGTATAATGTTTCAAACGGAATTCAGTGTACCCAAACCCTTGTACAAAATAATATTCCACGATCACCGTGTTGTTTTAGGTTTGGCCGCATATCTGTACGTAAAAATGCAGAGGAGAAGACCGTACTTAACAGGGTATCTGGTATATGAAACTGCTACAATTTACAAAACAAATGCGGTTAACCATCTCTGCATTTTTCCCATTTCCTAGACTTTATTCTAGTAGGACCTTGGGACCCAAGCTTTTGTCAGAAAGTGAGTATGTTATGGATAGCTACGAATGATTGAACGGCTTTGTAAAGTTAGCACTCTGAAAAGAAAGTGTTTTCAATCATTTTTTCCCTTGCTATCAGGTGACCAACAAGGATTTCGTTGGTGGTCAACTCAGGGTCACGAGTTGCCAGTCCGTAGAGAGAACAAAAGAACCCGTGGATTTCCAGCTTCCGAGCAAATACGAACTAACCTTGTTGAGGAATGATCACTTGGTTGGAGAATTCCATCACACTGATAACCACGTTTTGTTCCTTAAAGAGTTAAATGGTCCTCGTGGACCTTGCAATTATAATGGTTATTGGGCAAAAGTTTAATTTATCAAATATAATTACTGACTCTCGCAGAGAAACTGCCCTCTTATTTGACAATTTGACTGAATTGATGGCTTCCTCAGGTGGGATTTATACCAAATTATATTCCCATTTGCTTTGTCTTGAGTTCTTATCAGTTATCTTTCTGTGTCACGTGTATTCTGCCACATTTGGCGATTCTGTTCTTGGCTTTATTTTCCAATCTTTAGGATGCAGCCCATTGAAGGTGAGGAAAACCTTCAGCCTTACTAAGTACCATCATTAGGTAAAATCCATTTGAAATCGAGTCCAGGCGCTTCTTGTCTGATAGAATGAAGGTTAACTGCAGTGTCAAATTCGTTTAACTGATCGACGTTTATTGAATGGTGCCGATTTCACCACGTTTGAAATTCACCAACGCCTTCTGTACTCAAGCTGCAGCTGGTTCAGCTGTTTATTAGAATATGACGCTTACAGGCCGGAAAGCAGCGTTCACGAACCGACTCGCCATATTATCGCTTCTCCTAACCAACCAGCGCATCATCCGTCTCAAGATATGATATTGTTTTCTGATAACAATTGTTCTGATATTAACCATCTCTGAGCTAGAGATCGCTTATCGATCACTGACTGCAGCTTTATGGGAACCGAGTTACTGTGTTACAGACTGGTGTAAATGAATATTGTACGTGAGCTACAACGGTCATGAAACTTCGGATATCCGCTCAGTTTTTGAAAGAATAATCTTGATAAGCGGTCTGACACAAAACATTCCGCAGAGAAGCAACATGTATATGAGTGTGGTAAAACCAGTCGACCATGTACTATCAAGGTATGACAACATAGCTACTAGATTTACACTGCTATGTGCTAAATGATTTGTCAGACTGAGTGGTTCTGCAGATATTTGGTTAGGTGAGTCTTCGTGTTCTCACATGCGCACACGCACACACGAAGAACGTACTAGTGAACATATTCGAGGAAATGGTCAACGATCGTTTGTTACAATTGTGTAACTTGGGACGAAGTTCTCCTCGGCAGGCCAGTTTATTGCACACCTCTAGAGCAGAAAATGTAGGCTACGTAATAATCTGTGGTTAATGAAAGTTATTGAAAGAACATTGGATCGTCACATTTGACTTTCATTCCATCTTTTCATCATTCCATCATTACAAGTGATTACATACCCCATAGAGTCCCACTGTGGTCATCTAACTTGATAGACATTCCAAATGAGTTTGAAGGATATAAAACAGTTTTGGCGCTGCAGGTAGTTCGGTCATAGAGAACATGCTGATGACCACACAACAGGTAAACTGTACGAAAAAGCCTGATCGTTAGAACACCGATGGCGGCCTTCATCAAGAAACTCATCCAAGATTCAAACTTCAGCTCAACTCACTTGGTATTTACGGATAGCGCGATTCGCATGCAGATCCACTGTGGAAATATCTCTACTAACAGTTAAAAGCAGGTGGTATCGGTTCATTTCACTGAACATACGTTTCACACTTCCAAATCAGATATAGTTGCCAGTCAGAGGGTTGGCCAACTTGACAGACCTTGGATCTCAAAGCTGTAGCACACATCTGAAAGCGTGAATTAGGAAATCTGTTACTCAGACAACGTTCTAAGAGCAACCGATTCACACGAAAGACAGAAGCACCCTACTGACAGCTCCAACTGCGCCTGCAACGTCAGTTGCATTGACTTCCACTGTGTTCACATTAGGAAAGTTAGCAGACGACTAAACTTTCGAATGAGTGTAAACGAACCGAACCCTATGTCAGCCTAATGAATTAGCTGATGACCAGTGATGCATATTCCAAAACAAAATATCAAAGCATGCATGGATGAGCACTGAATCACTAGCCACGATATGTCAACATATCCCACAGTTTTTGGTTCTCCGTCACTTAATCCGGCGCCACTAATCATACACAGGATGCTCAGGCAATTCTGATCCAAGACCATACGTCAAACTTACATAAAGGGCACCACAACTCACCCAGCTATCTTCACACCAATCACATCACACAGGACAGCACGGAGATTGGAATTTGGCTGACCACACCAATACTGTTTTGTTGTCAGTCATTTATCCCTCCAAACATTTTCCTTTAACACATCCGTTAAACAGTCAGCGGCAATTTCACTTCAGTGCATTGTTTAACTTATTATTGGTCTTACTCCAGCTCTTATATTCCTGAACATGTCTGCTTACAATCCATCCGATTATTTGCTAATATCTGGCCGCACACTTGTAACACTGATTGTCTCCATAAATTTTCTTATCTTTTAAAATCTTAGGCTGGTCAGACTCGGAACTGTCCTAATAAAAAAAATGTGAAACTATCATCTTTATTTTGCCAGTTTTTTGACAAACAAATGTGCCCTGTATATAAGAAAATAAGAAAACGGAGTTGTTAGCTTCCAGAAATATTCCTAGCTTCGTTGATTTCCTACGAATATATATATATACATATGAAGCTTGCCTCAATATAATGAGTCAAACGTAATCCCTATGGTACGTGCCCTCTTCTGTTGTATTTTAATGTAGGCAACCGCACGCACAGAAATATTCAACTAAAAATTCCGAATCTTCATCACCTATAAGAAACTTGGAGGACGATCAAGTTCACAAGTCGAGTCACACTTCCCGCTGACAACTCGCCGCTCAATCAATATCACTCGGTCAATAAGCAATCACTTATATGGTTATCTGGTGTGGTTTCCCTGACTGAAGAGCGAGTGGTGCTGTCTTTTATAAGAGGCGGTTAAAAACTCTTCTGATGAGTTGCTGGTGGCCGGAAGTTATTTTCAAAGTAATAAAGGGGGAGTCGCACGTTAGGAAATTCCGATAGTTTACTTTATTGCTCATTAATGATGATTTACAATGAGGATGAAACAGTTGTACAATACTTTTCGGCTTTTCAGCATACATTAGCTTCACTTACAGGATGAAATCTCTATTAAAAGTCTACAAACATGAATGATTTATAAATGCTGCGCGGTAGACACGTCACGACAAACTCTGCTGCTTAGCATAAAAATGATTCCAGCAACTTTCACGCGCGATTATTCAAAATGATAACCCAGTAGTTGAAGTTGGATGCCTTACTCTACTTAAAAACGCACACTGCAATTGGTAACAATAGTTGATTGCAGTGGGACGTGATAGTCCACACCGATTTCCTCGAACTCAGGTACACAGTCAGGTAGCTTAGCTTCAATATAGCTTCAGTATCTGGGCGAGCCTTATGAACGGTCCGGATTACGACAGTTTTTCGGCTCTTATTAAACAACATAAAACACCACGGGATTAAACGTCTTGGTGCGCACGAAATGGAACATAACACACTATCTAATTTAGGACGTTTTTTTTACATTTCTCAATGCTATCCAATTAAACTATAGGTTATGTCCAGATTTTTCGTGCTATTTCACAGATTACCTTCTCATCGAGACTCAGTTCGAATATCTGTACGCTCGTTCTTGACAGCCGAGTCCAATTTGGACAATCCAGCAACAGCATTCTAAGTTAGGCTTAGCCAAGGAGCCGGCTTGCTTGGCAGATTTTGTGGTCCTCTGTGTTGTGGTAAAATTTGGTTGCCATGGTTACGAGTGTCTGTAGCTCAGGTAGAATGGATGATTGTTGTTTCGTTTGTTGAGCTAGGCAAGCTGGTTGCAATCGGGGTTACCAATCGGTGTGCAATCATCTGTGTCATTGACAGGCGTGTTAGTGGTTGTGCTCGTAATCATGTTGAGTGTAAAGACTCCTACAAGAATACTGGCACAGAGTTGACCACTGAAATTGGAATGCCAAAGCTGACTGATACTTTAGGTGCTGTAATCATGTTCAGTCAGTCAAAATGAAAAAACTACAAAGCGATCGTTTGGACAGGTAACTTAGAACAATCCTGATATTCTTGTTGAGAGTTTATGATATTTCAAGAGCCACTTATGTAGCAGCCAGGCATTTCGGGTCCACAAACACTTCTTCAAATGGTTTTTCTGTGTGTAGGTGTTATCATTCCTAGGAATACACTGCCCATGTTATTAGAGCTTGAACGATTTCTAGCCATACTGATATAGCCAGTACTCCGACAGACAGCCGCACCTGTTTCAAAAGTCGTAATTTTTGAAGCATGGAGAATATCTGAATATATAGAACTAAGCTCATTTTCGTCTAAAATGTTACTTTTCTTCAGTCTGGTGGGCCGAAACTTTATTACCATTTGAATAAATAGCATCCGATCTTCGACCGAATGAAGACATTAAGGGGAATACATTTAAAGTGATAAATGCACAACATGCACTTAAAGTTATCATCTTGCGTTATTACGAGTGCTACGAGCTGCTAAATGCGCTGTAAACAATCTAGCAACCTTTCCCTCCGTTTGGATGTGAAATGCATGACGTGGGGACGATTCGATGACTCATGTAAAATGACACCAACCAGATGAAAGACAAGTGAATAGCTTCTGATAATACAGGGATCTTATAAGCAGGCTTCAAATGGAACTAAAACAAAAAAATGGAATAGAATTCTTTCTGTAAGTTATGAAAATAGGAAGGACGATTAAAGATACAATTCCGTCCCGTTGCAGCTGGATAAAGTGGCGTTTTTATTACCTTCACATCACCCACCAGCCGACACGTAGAATCTACGTAGAATCTACATCTACCTCTTCTACGATGCGGAAACAAGTTAACTAAAAAGTGCGGGAATTTCTTTAGTTCCTGAAAATGGCTTGTTCAAGTTGCAGTGCTCAAATATCACAGTGCGGTTAGTAAAAACTGAGGTTATACGTTAGGCCAGACAGTGTCAAGATTACGAAACATCCAAGCATTTCCTTCAGAGAGTTAATTCTGGTCATTTAGATGTTGCGAGAACAACTAAAACCAACGACCAGAGCTTTAGGTCTGTGCCAATTTTGACACGAACAGAAAAAAGGACAAAAAAGATTGAGAGTGGAGATGATTACTGAGTGATTTTGTCACATAGTTGAGGGAATCAATTTGCCCATCTGAAATACAAATGCACTTTGTGCTGTTATATATACAACTCAAAAGATTGGTAGTGATTGCATCCTACAGCTTCCAAAAATCAAGTGTTAAGGCACCGAACCATAGAACAGCCTTCAGCTTTGCAACAAGCGTTATATTTTTTATACAATACATGGATAATTTCATTGAGCTTGATAACAGCGATGCACTGTGTTTATCAGGGAGCCTATCAATAACAAAACAGATGTTCCAGAAATGGAATATATCCGCAGGTACGCAGGTGAATTATTCAGGTTATGTTTCTGCCAAGTGCAAAAAAAATCTTTATCTACGGTGCGGATTTCACATTCGGATTTCAAGGATTCCCTGCATTCAGAAAATTGTGCGAATATAGACGATAAACAGGTCTTTCCCGAATATAACGACTTGCTCCTTCTCAACCGAAATTCCTGTAAGAAATGAAGAAAATAAATCGATCCCATTAAAATCTTCTGTCGTTTCTCATCTTCATTTATTCCCCCCATTCGATTGTTATTATTAGTTGGTTTTATTTTTACTTGTTCGTTTACTTGCGTTTTATTTGTTTTGTAATTATGTATCATGAAACTGTTTTTTGGGTGATGCTCAATCAAATATTGGGCACAAGCACATTCAGAGGGCAACTTCAGAATCAATAAATTTCAGGTGTGGTTGTACTCAGAGGTGGACCATCCATCTGGTCAACGACCAAAGTCTCCGGAGATTAGGTGAGCGTTGTTCGCCCAAACTGATCGTCTCCACTGACTAAGGAAAAAATTTCTTTTCCAAAGATGTATGTATTTACTTGAACCATTTTTAAAGTTGTGAGCCTAGCGCGCTTGTCTGATGACCTTAATTTGGCATAGGTAATTTAATCTGCCTAAAGCATTATAGGTCACAGACATTGTGATTTTTGGTAATCCATTTTGATTATTTGTTATTTTTGAGGGTGTTATTCAGAGTTAAGGTACGACAACATTTTGGACGGCGCTCGTGTCAGTTCACTTCACCTCTACGCTATTTTGCTCAAAACTAAGCCTGCGCCAAATGCGTAGGTGTTCTTATCATTCCGCAGAAGATAGCATGCGTGCTATACTCCAGCTTATTTCAGTTTTATTTGTACGGGTGTTTGGAAACTGTGATGACCAGTTGCATGGGATAGCCTCCCCTCTCAGAGGCGTTAGTAGCACAAATCGTTTTAGCCTGGTTAACCTGTATCTAGTGGAAGAATTATTTACTAATTTGTGTCGAAAGATTTTTGTCCAACTCACTGTTTAATAAAACGCAGTATACGAGTTATGGAAACTTGTGCGCTGACAACCTCTTGCGCGAAGCTCGAATGAGTCAACTGCATATTACGCGTTTGTTCACCTTCTGATCATAAGTAATCATTTACACAACATTTTGACAGTTTGTTGTGCTATATTGTTTGCAAAGTCTTCAATTGACAAGCTCTACAAGTAGAGGAGACAACAAACCTCAAATCTATGGGCTCAAGTAACGAGACTGCAGTTGCCTAAACTGAGGAAGCTGACGTTTAGCTATAACCATCTGTCAGTGCAAATTAGATGTCCGTCGGGTGAAGGATAACTTATATAGTTGCTCCAACTTCGCGGGGTGGGGGTAAAAATAGTGAGGGTAACACTAATGATGCATAGAAAATCAGGCACGCATTTCGAGAAACATTGAAATGGAAACAAGCGATTGAACTATTTAAGATTTCGTCTATGGAAGTCAGGGCTGGTAATATGAACGTTATATAGAATGAAAATCTATAAAATTGTGAAAATTCGAAATGGACGCGATGAGGAACGTGCCATAAATTGTTCCGTGATTAGAATGCCGGAAATAATGATGATGAAAGTTTTTCCTCAAGACATTTCAGTACATGACAGTTGACAGTCTTCTTTATATCGTGGTGTAAACTTTTCTGAGGAGCATTGGGCGTGAACTACACGTAGTGCGGTCAAATGCATTTCTGAATTCAACAAATAAAAAATTCGAATATTCGGCAGGGTGATTGAGAGCATTTCACTTCACACCAAAATTGAGCAGTGATGCCTGAGGGCTGGGTGAGCTGAAAGGATAGAGGAGTAGGCAAGGACAACAGTGCAGGTTTTGAAAGCTTCAATCAGGCAAACAAAACTCTACAAGCTCTAAAGTATTCTGTCTTCAAATTTTGTAACACTGGCCCGTTGAAATGAGTCAACGAACACAAATTCCCCGGACCAGATAAAAGACGTCAGCAGATGAATATTACCGTGCGAAAAGCGCCCCCATTCAGATATAAATCTGTGTAGATTTGGCAGAAGGTTTGAACACGATAGCAATAGGATCACCGATATTTTCACATTAGTCAAATCGTATAGGCGCAGCTAAACGGGTGAAAGATAAAGATATGTTCTGAGAATGGTCCGCTCGCATGCATACACGATCAATCAAACGAATCGAAATCGGACAACAAAAAAATGACCACGTTCGTCACAGATCTAGTTTGTTCTGTCTGTAGTCCCTGCAGATGCTATTGTGCGCTGTACTCCATTCTTTCAGCGGTAGGCATCCAAATTCCCAATATTGCGCCAGATACAGCTTACGAAATACGGATGGTTGATTCGAGGAGCTTACTGGAATTTGATGAAAGCCACAACAACCTTGGCATCATGGGATTTCAGTTTGCACAGTGAGTAATCCACTGACTTGAAGCGATGTTGGATGATAGGTTTTTTCTTGCGAAATTTGGTACAAACTTAACTTGTTCCGCAGACTATGTAATAGCAGTCGGGATCTTCCTAGCTGAACCCTGAAACTTCCGAAGCACATGTACAAACTGGGCTAGTCGTCGGCGAACATTCTGGTAATCCAGACTCATCGCATTAAAAAAATTATGTTGAATAAAAGTCCATTGAGGCAAAATGCACATGCCCATCAAGATCACTTCTCCGTAGCTCTGCGGTTGCAGTAAACGTTGTAAATTAAATGTACAGAGCGGGAAGAGAGTTACAGTTGTGCTTTGAGTCAACAATGCTTTCAAAATTAATCAAAGTAGATCTACACGCTTGTGTACTCTTCCTAATTACTTTTCACTGCCTTCGAGCACGACGGTTAGAAGGAACTGTCAATGGAATGTCAAGCAAACATACCCCATAGAATAATTTAGGTTGTTCGAGAATCAATTTAGCTGCTGAGTACGCTAATAGTACCTTTGTGGAAGTGGTTATCAACTGCCACCAGATCAACTGCCCTACTACCACCTGAGTGTAAGCAATTTCCTGGTACATATACTGCGACTGCTTCGGCAGGCAGGCAGGCGGTTTAGAAAGATTCAAACAAGCAGTTTGCCTGGGACGATGGGGTATTCACACCACTATCCATATAGTTCATAAGAAACCTGAATTTTTCTGTGCTCCAATGTCCTGAAGTACAACTGCAACATCGTATGAATATGTTCACCGATATCTTCCAGGCGGCGTGTGTTCAGCGTGAACCAGAATTGTTACCCAATACTCTGCAAGAAAGTTTTTACTTACTGGGGCCCAATAAACGCCATAACGGTCAAGTGTGTGATAGCTCTCAGAAGACCCACCCACTTACATTTTCGTTTGATAAATGGCATGTTATTATTCAGGGCATCCATAAGCCAGGACAAAAAGAATATAAAACATAGCAGTACTGTGAGTGATTGACAGCACGTCGGCCAAAGCATTACCCAATATCAAGAGAAAAATTCCTATTGGTGAATATTCATATTAGATACAGAAGTTTGCATGTGACTGGGGGTAAGAATACAGTGGTGAAACATAGCCTGCTACCGACCAAGAGGTTTGTACATTAATGAACTGGCATCTATTGTCTACAGATGAAATTGCCCTAGGCTCTAATTTTATTATTTCACAGCACACGGGGACACACGATGCAGCTTGCTGGTGAGATTTTTGCCGAAAAATACCTGTTGGTCTATGCGCTCGACAGTAGCTTTTTGTGACATTCGGACCTTAATGAATATAGTATCCGACGGTGTGTGCTTAACTTTTTATCCATCGGCTTTCGAGTAATCTAAAGTGCTGTCTTCATAAGTGCATTTCACATGCCTATTTGGTAATGAGAAGCCAACAAGAGAGGCTGACACGTGCAAACGTCTGTCCTCCATCTGCAAATGACCAGAAGAGCATGACCGTTTTAGTGCTCCGAATGGATGGATCGTAGGGAAGCAGTTTTTGGAGGGCTGATGAGTAGTTGGTACATCCGAAATGACAGAGCCTGTTCACAATATGGATTAGTAATGGTTCCAACAAGCAACCGTGAAGATTTTTTTAGCAGTTCGCACTCATAAAAATAATCGCTGGAAATTATCCAAATCCAACACCAAATGCATTTTTCACTAGAGCGAAGTGGTCGTCGATGAACTAACTACAAACAGAAGAAATTTATCCCTAACACAATTGTACAGTTCCACTTAGACTACGACATCAGTTACTAACGGAACTTCCGTGTTTTGCTGATGGCATCTTGAAAGGCATCCAACAACTTGTTACCAAGTTATCCGCGGTCGAAAATAATCTCGGCTCCCCCAAAGTTCAAGTTCCCATCAACGAAGACAGAAACACTCAGTACGTGAGTTTCGTTTGAACAAACGTCAGCCACAACAAATTAAAATACAACCGACTGACCAGATAGGTCGGTTCTAAGCCCGAGGGTTGGCCACATACCAGTGGAAGAAAGAAAGCCATTCGCTGAAAAGTCTTTTATTAGCGAAAAGAAATAAACAGTTAGAAGTCATTAGACAGGAAAGTAAACATCTCATATGAACATATTCTTTAAAAACTCAACATCCTCACGCGTCATCTTGAATGTTCCTAGATATTCACTAACTATCGCATAATACTAAACGCTGCAAAGAGGTTCCACGATTACCGTAATAAACTACACCTTCCGTCAGATGTGGGGGCGTAGTTTAGATACAAGACCATAGGCTACTCGCATGCTCCATCAGTAGTATACGCCGACACGTACCTCCCTCCTTTAAAGGTCGCGATCATGCCATCGTGAGTTTGCCCCCGTTAGGTCGGCCACAGCAGCTGGTCTATTCAGCACCCCTTCGGGTGTATCATGCCACTTCCGAAGCTGGGCACCGTCTACGCTTTTCTTTCCTTGACCGTCCCGAATTGTATAAACGTTCCCTCGACGGTCGGTACCGAAAAACTGGCCTTGCCAACCGACCGCCAAAATTTCGCGGCCCCAGTCCACCCCTTCCAGGATTCTGATGATCTTTCTGGTTGACCCCCGCGCCTATGTGGAATGCTCGTTCCTTCCCACTTTCGGGTTCCCGTCTAGTCCCTTCCTGAAATGCAATCTAGTTTTCTCGAATTCTCCCTTTTCCCCCCCCCCCCAAACTCCCTCCCCTGGAGGCAGGCGTGTTATTGGCCACAACCCAATTTCCTGATCAGTTGGAAGTTGGATGTTGAGAGTATAGATTGCTTCCAGGAATCTGTTGGATCACGTCGAGTTACGCGCAAAACCCCGAAAGCCAAATCGCTCAAATGGAGGTTTATCAACAAATGCGGTACTATAAATACAATAATAAAATGATAAAACTGTACAAACCTCAAATCGTGGGACTACGCCGGCTTCTATATACCGGTTTAGGAACTGTTAATTCCTAACGGATCCCAAAGTCCACACCGACTCAAAGCCACGTGTTTACAAGATAGCAAAACCACGTGTTGGCTTATACAACACGTGCGATGACAAGGTCAAAGAAAGGTTTACGTTCAGGTCAAAGACAAGAATGTTGGTATAGGCGCAAACCCGAAGTAACCAAAAAAAGGGGAGTGCCGTTGTACAAAATGGGGATAGAAGAAAAGAATCAACACCGCCCCCCGAAGCCAGCATGACTTTCTGTGATCTACCAGCTCAATCCCCCGCATGCAAGAATGAGATCAACTAGAATGGTACAACTGCTCTAGCCACAAACGCTTACCTCAATCCGGAGCATGCGCCTAGGGTGGGTGAGCAACCAACTGTCTTCAACTCTTTCCAGCAGGCAGTTGCAACGTATATCACGCCTAACCTTACCCGAGACAGTCTTTACCAACACTTTTCGAATGTGGCCATCACTTCAGGGCTTGGCCTAAACTATGATGCCTTAAACTGCTATCGTGACCTCCAGGATTGGGGCAACCACGACCTCTGCCACTGGAGCCTCTGTCCCCTTGAGGGTGAAAGTTCCGTGCCTCCTACCAGTTTGAGCCAAAATCCCTTCTGTCCTGATTTCCCAGCTGGTTTTTTACATGGAATGGAGTTACATCTTTTTTGCGAATCCCCCACCAGTATCTTCTTCTCGCTGGCATCCTCTATCCTCTCTTCCGACCCAACGTTCTTATCTACCTCATTTTCACCTTCATTATCTTCACTGGCAGATTCCACCTTCTTTACAGCACTCTCAGCTTTTCATGGTACTTGGTCGTCACACTCTGGCTGGTTGCCGTTATTTTCATTTTGTAACGCAGTAGATGCAATAGCTGAATTTGAATTTGAGGAGAACCCCAAGAAGGCGACGTTAAAGTACTGATTGCGACGCCGTTTGTCCAGAAGAATGTATGGAGCTTGTTGGCAACCTCGAGGAAACCTTGAAAGTAACATTCCCATGGCTACAAATTTGGGAGCGCCCATTATAACGGATGCCTCGCTAGTCTCTGGGGATAGAAGAGCGAGGTCATCAGATAACTCATCCAATGGAAACTCCACAGTTGGCCCAGTTTCGTTGAGTATAGCACTGCATGTCTTACATAACACAAATTTTCCTATTAAAAATAACTCGGTGTATCTCCGATACTTGTTTCAACTCTCCAAAATTCTTGTGACCAATATAACTTCAGAAGGGTACTTTTCTCAAACATTGTCTCTAATAGCGTTTATCAACGGGGTATATATTCGGTGGCACAAAGGTTGAAAGCAAATGTTTAGACGTTTGCTTTGTGGCAAAGTAAACAGATAATGCTAGTTTTACAGGGACATTTTCGCATGATCAGACATGATTTTCCAGGTGGGTCCACGGGACTCCACTGAAGCAGCAATATCAGCCTCACCTCTGATCCCATATATCCACTATCTGAATTCTTACCCGACCAAAGATATACATCGCTGATGAAGTCTATAGCGCTTCTTCGCGTCAGATAGCCAGAATAATCGTGCCCAAAGAAACTAGTTGTTGATTGGCCGATGCTTGATCTGTTAGCCACGGTCAATTCGACCACGGACGTTTCATCGCCACTCAGTAGTACATCATCAGCACGCGGTTGAGTGAGTACATTCGTCTCACCTGCCTGAGGTTCTACAGTTTCCTAATGGTACTGGACATCTATGGGTGTGATTGGACAGTACGATGGTGCCACTCTGGTTATTTTATCAGTGGGGAATGCCACAATCTTACTGGTCAGTCCCACCAAGAGATACTAGATGCTGCTCGGAAACTCCGTGAAACCAGGCAAGCAAAAAGGAACTACACTAATGTTATCCTCTCGAATGTTGATGAGTAGTTTTCAAGCAAATTGTCAGTTTCGAAGACCAAATTAACAGCAACCTAGACAATAACCTATGAACTATCTGAGGTCAGGATTACAGAAGGATGACTGTTTAAGCAAATTCAAGAAATCCTAACTTGCTCACACGAAACTGATCGGTATGTCTGTTTACCTCAAATTTATTGAAAAGTGTTTATCGATTTTACCCAGGAATGAATTTCCTAAGTGACGTTTTAAACCATGGCACGTATATTAAAGATATGCTTAGGAAGGACTCTCGTTTTAAGCCTGATAGTTTATAATCCAGACATAATCGTAACGCGTATCCAGTCCGTCTGAACATGTTTACTTGATTATTTCTTGTTGATCGGTCATCTTTAGTAACTGTCGGGTTTTTAACTTTGCCTCACAAAAAACAGCAAAACGTAGCGATATTTAACGTAACTATTACAGGTTCGAAAAGGATCCCAATGAAGTGTTAAGTGTCGTCTCATCTTTGAAACGGACACACTCTTTGCATCTCCGGTTTCAGTCACGTCTTGTGTTTTTGAAAAAAAACAATGCCTCAACTATCCCGTAGGTCTTCCATCAGTTTCTGTGAAGCGGGCTCAATAGGGAATACATTTCTTAATTCGTCAAAGCAAGAGGAACCTATTGACGTGGACCTGGCAGTGTGGATATTCTAGAAAAGACGTTGACTATTGCACTTTTCTGTTGAAAACACTTGCAAAACACTTGTATACGTTTTTTTCTTTTGTACGTGAATCACATGACACTCCGTGACGTCGAAACAGATACCGAGTGTTCCTGATGATTGGATAGGATGTGAGAGATAGTGAAACACTGACCTGCTTAAAGTGTGCCATACAGAGGCCATCGTTCTTAGTTTTCGCGGCTGATTAGCAAAAAATATTGTGTTAGGATGCTTCATTAACTAGGACGTTTTACCTAAAATCCCAAAATATGCACTAAGTACAGAGGTCAGGTATCTTAGAAACAATTGGTCGAAATAATTTTATTACCAACCAACAGGTTTTGGCTTCATTCGCCCTACTAGAGTAGATTTTCTTTCATCACATGAAGTACACATGAAGGGTATTTTCATTATCAAACTTTTGAGGAGATTAGTGCGAAAGGAGTTCCGAAGATTATACTACTTACATGAAGTGTAAAAGAATAAGAAATTTTGAAAAGGTAGATGCTGTATGCGCATGATCGTTGGTAAGCATGAGACGCTGGATGCATCAAAAACCAGTTAAACCCGGTTAAGAAGCACACCAGCCCTCAACTGTGTCCGTTTTACCGCTGTTACTTAGTCTTCGATGAGTAGATCGAAAATAATCACGTGCACTTACATGACGTAACGAAGCAGGAAGGGGTATGTGTTGTCCAGCTGAAATCCCCTCATGGGCGCTTACTAAGGAATTATCAATCATACGTCTGAAAGTGTGAAACGAAAATCTCCGTTGTGCAAATATAAATTTTAGAGTTATATTGTGGTGATTTATTTGAGGGTGTCCAGTATTCTGCCTAAACAGATTACTTTCATGCCTCGTTGTCAGTTCTCAGGCGCTCCCTGTTATGCCTTCAAGCCTAGGCGACTTCAGGCCCCCAGAATGACAGATACATATTTATCCACCAATCTTATATATATATATATATACCTATGTTGCAACCGAATTGTTGAGTGTTGCATGTTGCATGTTGAGTGGTTCTGCGTGTCTGACAAAAGATGCGGGGTGTAAAGCGAAATGTTACTGGTTATTTGGTTAAAGTTAAATGTATGTAGCTACAGTTCAAACTCTATATAACTTGTCCAATCCATGAGTTGGTAAACGCTTCCCGAAAACCGTGTCCTTTTTTAGAAAGTGGTGTTGGCGCAGAAGATAATTCAAGA
Source organism: Opisthorchis felineus (assembly GCA_004794785.1). Classification (NCBI taxonomy): domain Eukaryota; kingdom Metazoa; phylum Platyhelminthes; class Trematoda; order Opisthorchiida; family Opisthorchiidae; genus Opisthorchis; species Opisthorchis felineus. The sequence continues at coordinate 131,697 of SJOL01008626.1, forward strand.
AGCGGGAAGTAATGATCACAACACAGTACGATAAGTTGCTTGTTTGACGTCAAAAGTGATTCTTTTTAGAGCTAAAACACTCACAAAATCCAAAGAAATAAATTGTTATTTCCCCCAAATATTTCATTTGAGATACCGGTTTGTCAAAATCAAGGGTTACTTACACTGTTCCAGCTTTCGCTTTAACAACCAAGCATCATCATGCAAATTTTTTTCCTTGTGCGCTTTATAATATTCGTCACATGCATCTGGATTGTGTTATCATATCAAGCGCACATGGTCAAATATACTAACAGTCACAACCAAAATTCGTATGTTTTAAATGCCCTAAGAATGCAGCGTCCTCCAAACAACGTCAAATGGAAAAGAAAAATTTGTCAAAGATATATACATAGTGCAATAAAAATTTCTCCGTTATTGTAATCATCCACAGCCATCTTCCAGCATGAGGTGTGTCAGAAGGAATTGGTACCACCCACATCATGTGGGTGATTAGCGGCTTGACGAGCTATGCATATTCATGTTGACAATAAGATGGAGAGACTTCAACAGACATCATAAAGAGACTGAACTTTAACATGGTGGGAATACATGTGTGCCTCTGTGAGCCATTCTGGATGATGTCTGTGCGACATGTACAGAGTATCTCAAAGAGGTCTGATCAACACAGTCTCTTGGCAATCCAGGTGGGGTGGAACATTTTTGGCTACTTGTTCTAGGCAAACACCACCGCTTTCGGTAAGACTTTTGAGTCAACGTTTTTGGTCGAGAAACCTATCCGTCTTCCTGCCTAGGTCTGCGTGCACTGGCAGAATCTCAGCTCGCATACAATCAAAATTACACTCACGCCACATTATCCACTGCGTGATTTTACCAGGCGCGTTGCTTTACTTGCCACACACAACAGGGCATGTAAGCGATTCGTTTGGCAAAGTCTGAAAGAACCTCAAGAAAATGAGGTCTGGCACTCGCTATTTATTGTGTTTGCTTAGTGTCCAACGGACTGTAGCTCCTAATTTGCCAAGGGCAGTTTCTATGACGCTCAAGGTGCTCCTTTACAACGGGCTAAAAGCACTGACATCTTTGTGGTTGCTGGTAGTATGAACTCTCGGGTAGGTAGGCTAAACGTTTCTGAGGCACAGTTTGGCGCTCTTTTTGGTTTGGAAAAGAGGTGCAGAAATAACTGAAAGTAACTATTGCAGATGTGCGCCGATCACACATTGATCACACGTAGTGCCAAATTTCAGAACAGCCAAAATAGTTTGGCAAAATGATGTTCATCAACGAGCCAACCCCGAATCCAAATAGACCATACTGTCGTGGTGGTGAGGGTCGACCACTGCTTGCCGCTCCCTCTGAAGTACTAGCGTGGACTCCAAACATGCAGTGGTCCTCTGCTGCTTTTCACTGCGCCTTTCAAGTCTACATAAGACGCGAATATCTCGCTTAGCCATTGAAAAGCTTTTGAACCCGGAAGTTAAACGAAATTAACATAACTGTCTCCTCGGACGCCTGCTGGATGGGCCAATGTAGGATATTAACGACCATTAAGGACAGATTTCTAAGACACTGCTCAAAGCCGGAACTTCCGTTTGTGGTACTAACAATCCAAGCACTAGGTCTGTTGAGTAAACTGATCGCCATCGTGCTATCTTTCGAAATGCATCTTCAGTGTGCAAGCTCGTTCTTCGGAACGTGCAGTCTCTGAGCATACCCCCTAGGGTTCGAGAACCACTGGAGGTTGTGGAGAATTTTACATACCCCGGTATTTGTGTTGGTGCGGACGGAAATATGTGATGAAGTCGGTTCACGAGTCTCCAAGGCCCGAATCACTTTTGCCAATTTGCCTCACTTGTGACTTCAGAAAGGCATATCATTCGGTCGCCCGGGGCCATGTGTGCCAGGCTACAGCAAGGGCTTTATTGTTGTATGGTCGAGGAACATGCCCCTTACGGACAGATATTGTAAGGCCACTTCAGGTTTTTGACTACCAATGCCCCAGAAGCGTTGCTGGTATTGAATGGCGTCAACGAAATAGTAACGCAGTAATTAGAAAACGGCTATTCGGTTGTGAAACGGGCACTTCAACTGTGGTGGCTTGGTCATGTGTTACGCAAGGGCGAACATCGTCTATAGAGACGAAGGCTGTTCTTCATGCCTCCTTCAGAATCCGCGAGGTGTAGAGTGTACGGATTTGCAGAAGAGTGTGAAAGAGACTGTTCGGAGTTTCGGTGTTTTTTGTGTAGCAAGCCTTCCAGAATGGGGTCCACGTGACCATACCTTGCGCTTGGCCTAGGATACTGCAATAAATGACAGCTAGTTGAAGCCAGTGGCACTCATGTTGTTAATTTCTTTTCAGATCGTCTTATAAGGCACTTGGAGGAGTAGGTACCTCAGAATGCTTAGGATAGGCCAGCACCAGGTTTTATTCCTGCCCGCCTTTTTGTCTCTCATCTCACTCTGAGACTCCAAACAAAATAAAATTATATTTATGCATGTGCAGTAATGATGAATCATTGTCAACACTGATGCTGTTCTCTCTGGTGATGATGAGGATGAGAGTGAAGACGATGATGGTGATGGGGGTTGAGTAACTGATGCATGCCGAGTGTATAGATTTTTTTACTGAAGCCTAGAGTGTTTGTTTTCTACTTGTCGACTAGTGGAACAGTGGATTGCTCACCAAAATGAACTCTTACTGTTTTGGTTTCTCCACGCTACTGTAAAGTGATGTAAACAGGGTAGTAAGTTTTTCAACCTTTATTCGTTTTATGATATCTGACTACTGAGTAACTGTAAGTAGTTAATTAACGCCGTAATGCGGTATCACCCACTGAGAAGCATATCTGCATCAAAATGAGAACCAAGTCACAAAAACTAACTGAGAAATTGCATATATGCTACTTTTGGCTGCAACAAGCAACCGAACAGCCCAGGCAACAACCACGATAATGTATTTGCTACCTTCCTGCTATTATTTAGCAAACATACTTCCGGCCACCAGCCGTGGGAGCGAAATCGGTGGCTCAATCTGTTTGCTAAAATTGATGTTTTCGGCTTATTTCAATGCTAGCCTTAACCGAGTGTTATAAAATCTCACAGTTTTACTGTAGACTAATATGCGGGCCTCGAACCATAAAGTCCTAAACGCCTTCTTTTGAACGAATCGATTTAGTAAATACGGGACACTTTTGATTCTAGTGGATACAGCTCAATGAACCCTGGTGGTGCGGATCAGCTTCGTAGTCCACGTAAAAATAATTTGGAATGCAAGACGCCTTACGCACTGGTCTTCCGGGTTTCTTGTAAATCAAGAAACCCGGAAGACCAGATTTCTGAAAGCTTTGTATAGTTTTATTAAAGGTTACATGTCTCTTCTTGGATAAGCTTTGTCTCAGTTGCAGGAGGATGCATTTATTTGGTGGCCTTACAACCAGCAGTGGGTTCTACCAATGCAATATTTTTATTTCACAGCTGTAATCAGGCAGTGCAGTTTTCGTCTTTCTCTCTAGTGATGGAGTGCAAAACGTGAACAAAACTGTCCCCCAGTGCCTCGGCATACTCGGCGGTAGAAAATCGCACGGTAGCTGCCAAATGACCTGCTTCCATCAAGGCTTCCTTCCACCGCCAACTTGGAGCCCAAGTGTTTTCACTAAAATGAGATAGAGAAAGTCCTACAGAGGACCTGAGAGTCTTTTGTTAATCCCCTCACAGAATTCAAGGGATATCTGATCCCATGTCAATGACAACCAGCATCTAGAAGTGGATCCGTCGGAATGGCTGAGCTATAATCTGGTCCGACAGTTGAGATAGCGGTTAAATCCGGGAGCTCCACAGATGCTGCTGCTTTGTAGATAGTAAGTGGACGTACAGAGGCTGAATAAGGGACACCAAACTAAAGCCGAGTAGCTCTGTGCATTAGGAACCAGCACCAAGACTCTTAAAGCAAGATAGGGCATACTGGTGAGCCATACAGTTTTCCCGTTCTCCGACGATTCGGGTAGCTGGAAAACATGCTGGTAAACTGTTTGTTGTCTAAGTTGCAAGTATACGAACCAACTTAGATGTCGGGAAACATGCTTTTAACGTGCGAGCCTTTCACGGCCTGGCCTACCTATTGAAAGTCCATCAAGTTTGAGTACTTTGAAGTGACAGCTCCTTCTGTTCGTACCATTGAGGTTTACATTTCACTTCTCCTCCACACGGCCAACTTGTAGTCATATTGCGCGTTCAGAGTACGCTGAGTTTATCCACGCACATCAATTCGAGAAACGTAGCGATAGATTCCAAAGGTTACCCCTTGAACATTATCTTCGCATCCATGTTTGCAGCAACAACTGACTCACTGGTGACCGGACCAGCCTAAAGGGATAGGGAGATATTTCAACGCGCCATATTCTTTGGAATTATAGTATTGGTCCTCGTTATCAGTTTGGTGACCGGATTTTTAAATTTGATGGATTCATTCGGTTATGCAGCAAAACGATGGACTTTCAACACCTCGACAAGCACTTGCTAACTTGGTACTCACATGCACCTCATTATACTTACTCTATTACTCACTCTGCCTTTATAATGGCGTACACTACTGACGAAACACGCTAGTAGCGTCTGGCCAAGTGTCAATGCCCCCTCCGCGCATTTGATGGAATGCCGGTACAGAAACTACGGAACTGCCTCTCAGTGTTTATTCCTCATTTTTATTGTTCAAAGAACGTCAAAAATAGTTCAGTAGGACACTTGATAATTTTCACTCTTCGAAAACTCCGTGCAAATTTGATTTTCACTTTGGTGTGTAACAACATAAACAAAAAAACGGACGTGTTTATTGGGTGCGATTTGGGAGTCCACTGATCACTTAGGAACTACTCTAAGTATGCAGACGGTCTGCGTTTCAGCGCACATCATGCAGCTGGTATACCGTGATAAGAAGGCCAAACACGCCGTCAGAATGACGGTGACAAATAGCAACCCATTTAGCTAACATTCACCGAAGTTTCCACTGTGCCGTCATATTGGCCGTCAAATACATTGTGTTAAGCATTGGCTACTGTGAAGAGTTATTTCGCGTCCTGGAACAACTCCTCAGAAGTTGATTGCCTGCTCAGTCCGTTCTGGACATTGTAGCTGGCAAAACCATTCATACCATCAATGAGACTTCCTGGGTTAGAGGCGCGTTTTAAGCGAATCCTGAATCACACGGATCGGTCTACCTTGCCTTCAGTGATGCCCAGCCCCTCATCATCGTGCGATGCCAACTGTAGGGCTCTAATGAAAAGAGAAATGATAAATTTTTTTGGCTTGTTGGAAGAACACAAGCTCTTAAAAATGGTGTGGATGTTACTGCAGAGATTCCTGCGACTTTTCAGGCTCCATTTTCTCTAGCCCTGGATCACGAAGATTTTCAATCCTACCAGAACAAATACGTTATCCTCAGCTTATACAAAAAGGAAACACGAGGGCCAGGTTGCCCATGCCTAGACAGGAGGAGTCGAGATACAGAGGTTGGGTTTGAACAGCGGATCTTCCGGTTAGGGAATTTGCGCTCTAACCACTGAGCCATCTATCCCTACAAAAGGGATAACAGATTTATTTTCGGCAAAATCGTGACACCAGCTCGCCGGATGAATCATGTGAACTCTTTGCCTTCGTTAATAAGAATTGCGTCCCAACCAAACCAAACGGAACGTGTTTTCTCTCAGCTAAAATTTTATTGACCAAATCGTCTCAGTCCACCGTATTTACTAAAACGATGCAAATCTGAATGACAGCCTGTTGTATGCTTCAGCTGCTTTCGGACTGTGTCCGAACCTGTAAATCATAAAACACTGAACGAAATCATACAGCATCCTTATGAAGCTGTTTCGAACGGGGAGCAATCAACGTCGATTATGCCTTGGTTTTACTTGTACCTAAGCATATGGTTTACCAATAATAGGTGAATCAAGTTTACCAACACCAAGGAAGTAGTAGCAATATGTTGTATAAACTATGCAATCAGTTACGTTAAACAGTTCAAGCAGATTAAACCGGATGTCAAGTATCAATTCGCTCTAAACGTAGATTCGATATTCACAAATGTGCCTTCTGAACGGAGATTTGATTGCATTTGTGACTTGACTGAGTGCAGTGGTGTAGAAATCTGAACCCGTCTTTTTACTGGCTTCAATGGATTTGCACGTACAACTTGCAATTCAGCCTCAACAACGAAACATACAGGCAGAAACATGGTGTCAATGTGGGTTCCCTTCTAAAATGTTTCTCTCACGGACCTGAAAGTTGGGTATCTCACAAAATTCAAGGGCACACCAAACCCGTCACCCCTGTGCCAGTTGTTTGACCTGCCACGAGTAGCTGATCAGCATTGTGATGGGCTGTCACTTGGACAGGGTATGCGACGCTCATTATTTGAGGACAGAATCCATATCACGTGGCCACAGGTTTTGCATGGCTCCTCGAGTGACGACTTCTCATATGGAAGTTCTACTCGTCTTGCGAAAAGATTTATCCGCTGAGATACTTGTAGACTCTTGTTCAATGAAATCTTAGTTAAAAATTCGCAAATCTCCTCATAATACTAACAGGTACAAATTAGCTGAGGAATTCTTCTTCTCAGCTCACCCTAACGTACATTTTAAATTGCGAATCCCAATAACCAGTTAAGTACTTATCCTTGATGTCGATAAATGCATGAAATGGGCAGTCTAAACATAAATAGGGCTTGGAAAATATAATACGTACCAGTATAACGGTGTATACTACTGATGAAGCATGCGAGTAGTCTATGGTCTGGTGTCCACGCTCCACCCCCACATCTGATGGAAGGTGACTTTTATTACGGAAATTGTGGAACGGAATTGTAGTGTTTATTCACCACTGTGTAATAATCAATGAATATACAGGAGAGTTCAAGTGGACGCTTGAGAATGTTCAGTTTATAAAGACTATGTTGATATGAGATGTTTGCTTTCCTGTCTAATGACTTTGTGACTATTTATTTCGTGTTTGTCAATAAATGAATTCACAGCAAATGGTCTTCCTCCTTTGCTGCTGTGGAGTTCTTTAACTTAGTTTCCCCTAACATACATTTTATATTTCAAATCCCACTAAGTAGTTAAGTGCATGCCCTTGATTTCAATAAATGTATGAGACGGGCAGTTTGGAAATAAATTGGGCCAGGATAGATACCATAATTCAGGTGCAAAGTTTGTGTAAAAATCAAGAGTACGTGCTCTTTAGTAAAAGAAATGAAGGGAAAGAAATTGAATAAGAATTACACGGGTGAGTGACGCCAATGTGAGGAAAGTTTTTGAGGCAGGATTTTTCGCAGGCCAGTCCAAGTTCAGAGGTCATGCAGGTTTCTTTTAGAGGCAAAATTGTGGGTCATATTGTAGGATTCCAATCACCTCGGTGGTCGTATTAGCTGTGACCATCTAAGAGGCATCAGTGTATGAGACATACGGCCAGCTTTTTGTCGATGACATAACGGGCTTCAGACAGATGTGGCGCAACCCCACTCAGAGACACAGGACTGTATTATCGTAAGCCGTGCGGAGACACCTTTTTCTGGTCTTGTGAACCTTTCACTAGAAAAGAGGTATGTTTCGATGTTTCATTTAAAGTAAATCAATGCCGCCTTGATTATCTTAAAGATGAGAAATTTGGTAAATATCGTAGCTAATCCACGCCAGTCCTGCCATCAAATTCCATCCGGAAGACGTGGTGCCAAAGTTCACTACGAGCTTCTGTATTCATTAGTATACTCCAGTCCCGCCTCATATGTTGATTGTCCGACGAGGCTTTGGCCGGAAAGAATACTGCAACACAACTATATTTCACCTAGGCTTGGTATATATAATAAGAGTTGAGCTGGCAGTACAAGTGGTCGAGACTGACCATTCACTGAGTGCCCTTGGGTTGATAAAGCACTGTAGTTTGAACAACATTCCCAAGCCCCTTGCCTTGTGTTCACAACACACTAGTGAAATCTTTTAACTTAGGAAACTCTATCCACCCCATTGTGCGTGAAATGCTGCATATATCGTGGAACAGTTAAGACAACTTTAAAGTTTCCCACCACTCTGTTATATCCAAACACAGAAACCAAGCTGCGTTTGGTATGCTTTATGTTCAAACATTGTTTTAGTGACAAAAGTATTCAGTAATGGAGGGCAACTATTTGGTGGCAACTTTATCGCTCGATTTATATGTATATATGTATACTTGCATTTGTAACGTTTGCCTTTAATCTATCCACAAGGAATAGAGGAGCTGCGCTCGAGGAAGATCGGAACCGATTTTGGGCTGTTAATTAACAACTATTGTTCTTTGGGAGACTCATAACCTGAATATTCAAAATACAACTAGATGGATTACCTTGTTATCTACAATTAGGTCCCAAAAATCCACTGGTCTAAACGCGCATTTAACGTGTTAGGTTATCTGAACGAGGAAACAGTATTTTGGGTTTCGAGAACGGTAAAGGATTAATTGTCACCTCTGCGATGGTAAAATTTTTTCCGCAGTGTTGAACCAAATACGGCTCTCATATTGGAAACTCAGTCCTGGCTGTCGAGCTCAGTCTTATCAAGAGGTAAAACCCAGTGGACGTTAAATCAAATCCTACCCTGTTCAAGCAATTATCAGAGAGAGAGAGTTACGTTTTCTTAATATGGTCCCTCTTTCTAGCGAACACCACTTTTCGGCGATGTATTCTTTGACTGTTGGAGAAACGGCAAAAATCGTTTCAAAAGTAAACACCAGAAATTTGTCCGACAGAATTTCCCAGTGAAAATCTTCGAAAATTGATATGTTCTTCCATTCAAAACAGAAAACTCAGCAATGCTGTAGCAACTACAAAAACATGTAACTCACTACGGAATCCGTTATGTACTGTGACTAGTGTACAGGCAATTTTTGACGTGGTGAACTGTGGCTCTCAAATTGCCGGTTGAGTCAGGAATGAAACAACTCACTGTGGCATTTATTCTAGTTTCAAGCCTACATACTGGTGAGAGTGAAATCCATAAATCAAACAAAATTCGAGGTTATCAAAGTTGTTTTTCACCTAACACGCTACACATACAAGTACCGATGCATCAATCACTGAGGAAGTACATTCTCATTAAGCAGCATTAATGTATAGGGATTAAAAATTTCTAATGATGAAATACACCCAAAGTGTGGATCATCTGGTTTGAAAATTCTTACCAGAATAATTCTAGATGAAGTCCAAAAGTGGAAACTCTCTCTTGATCACTGACAAAATTCGTGCTACGGAATTGTTCTAGAGTACCAAAATCATTGTGATTTGCGGTGTAATTAAGGTCAGTAACTTTTATTTGATTTGGCATTCACATCTTACAACGAGAGTCGGTCCCTTAGAACAACGTTTCTGCTCCTCTTAGTGGCCAACCTTCCTAAAATAAATTGGATCTCTTCACTTAGAGCGTTCTTATCAGTACGCCAACTGATTTCATTCCATAATTTGTTCCCGCCATAAGTTTGAACTCATTATGGGACTGTTCTGTAACGCGCTCAGCACAAACGTACTTTCCTGGCTTGAACTTAGGCAACTCTTCAGCCGAAGGGTCATACAGATAATTCAGGGTTAATCTACACTTACAAAGATTTTCATACATTTGGCTGGTTCGAAGTCAACCATTCATCAATACTTAGATTAACATGCCAATAAATCGTGCATTTATGGGCGTTTTGACGTCCTTATACAATTCTGAGGCTAGATGAGTTACCATATCCACGGAAAAATCTCAGCTACTGCTCCGGAGATCTCGCTGCAGTGAAAGTTACCATCCGAAATCAAGTCAGCAGGTAAGCTACATTTGTTTTTGATTTTGTGGTTTTTACGAGAGTGGCTGTTGAATGTAGATAGTAAAAAGCTGTAAGGGGCACTTGCCTCACCGGAGTCTGGGTAGGTGGATTTATTGAAGTGGCAGCCACTGACCGGTCTTGGCCTTCGGTGATTAAATAAAACGTGGATAATTCTGATCCAAGACCGTTTCATTGTTATCTAGTATGTGGCTGGACAGTTCCCACCATTTTAGTAACCGGTACTGCCAGTATTTAGCCTGTGGTTGCCACATATCTCCAGGAGGTACCCTACGATGACGAAGCCTCGTGTTCACTCAAAGACGACCTTTATGCTGAGCTTAAGCAGCCCTAAGCCTGCCTTCCAGCGTACGTTTGTCACCAGAGACAATATCTACCTCCCAGCTGTCATCTTTATGTCAAATAATGCCAGTGGTCTCAATAAAACCTCTTTATGCAGATTTATAGATACAGTTCCTAATAGTATAACCAGATTAAACCATCACAGTGCAAAGCACCTCTCCTTCTCGAGAATGTTGATATAGTCACAACGAATCATGCGAAGGCGCTTATCAGATAGCATTCAGTCAAGCAGAAATGCTTCAGCTTGCTGAAATACTAGAAAACTGATATCGTCAAAACGAGTTGCAGTGGCTTCCACACCAATAAAAATGCTTCCCTAGAATCAAGAAGAGAGTGACGGTGTGGTTTGTACCAGTGCTATGCATGCGTCCTGGATTCCATTTTCTGAGAAACAGTGTGTGACAACGAACATGACATGGTGCTTATCGGAATACCAGCTTGTTTTCTTCCGGGATGCAGAATAAAAATTTAAGGTCAAGCAATGGCAACATGTCCCAGAGTCCAGGTACGGATTTCTGGGTATATAAGGCTGGAACACCGGAAAAGCAAGCATAAGCCGCCAACAGCGTTAATGCAAGCAAACGGATTCAAGTGCTTTGAACTGCATAAGCAGTGGTGGTAATACAGTCGGGTAAAGGAAAGAAATAATTTTCCGTCTGCGGACATCGAAGTACTCTCACTCTAGTATAAGCTTTTTGGGACCAATTAGCCACACATATCCTAACCTCAAAATTGGACGATCTAGAGGCTTTATTGTCAGACCGCATTCTTTGGCTTACATTCTTCTAGAGACCTTGTCCTTGTCCATGTGAAATTTCAAGTATGAGGTGCCAAATTGTCGTCTTCTACAAGCCATTTTAAAATTATTTGTAGTTTCTCGTGGGTTAGCTGTATCAAATATTGCCTACCCTCCGGAGCCAGATTGACTTGAGGGGAATTCCCCGAACATCCTTAAGCAGGTACCAAAAAGCGTGCCAGGATTCGGTTTATCCGCTAGGTGACATTATCATTGTTCTGTTAATCTACTACTTCAAATGATCACTTCAGATACATCTGAATTTAGGAGCAGACAAAATGCAGACTAGTATTCCTCAGTTAGTTATATTTCGCTCTTGAAACCAACAGTTATGTTCTGCTCTAAATCTCCAACTTGCCAAGGGCATAAGGTTCAACCATAGCACTCACATTTGGGTTTTTGCTGCTGCTGGCATGAAAGGCCTGGTTTAGAGGCAAAGAATGCCGCGTGACGCTGTATTTTGTAAGGTCAACTCGTCATGTATCCGGCATCTTCTTGCGCTTGAGCGACGTGACTGCACCTAAGTGGTGACTGTTGAAAAATTGTCACTCACAACCCGCATCAGTTACTGGGAAGGCCTGTCATTTGAACTGACATTTTTGAATTTTCTGGCATTGGTGCCAATGAATGGACGACCGAAGACAAAAGAGTCCAAGAATGTATAGCCAGCTTGTGGTCTGGAAAACTGCAGGGACGATTAACCACGAAGTCAGGTATCTTCCATCATGGACAGTCGTCATATCATAATCGTTGATGGTACGGCTCGCGTGTGCATTAGAGTTGTTGAAATGATGAATAGGACATACAAACATGTTATCAGGGCCTATACGATGCATGTTGCCTTTTTGAAAATGTGGGATACATATCCAAATATCCCCATTATGGATTGAAACCCCAAAAACCAACAACACCTTTTTATGAAGTAATGCTACAGCTTTAAGAAACATCACCTGTGGTCGGAACATTCACCTTGCTATTCTAAATACTCGATTCCATTTGATGGGCCGCATTTGGAGGTTTGATGTCGTAGACTATCCATGGTTCACACTCGAAGGGAGGTGTTGGTAGAGTACATTTATTTATTGTGCCAAGAGAGAATAACACGATGGCTATTTCGATCTACACGATTGTTACGGAAATGCTGAGTGAGTTTTGACATGAGTTTTCACGGGAGTAAAAATTGGCTCATATACGTCGGACCAAGAAAAACGTGAGAATCGCATTTCACTCCGCCCTTACCACCTAGCTACGTGCGGAGTCAAAGTCGTTTCATTAAATAGCGATAAAATTGTCAATTTCGGTGCACTCTCCTTGGTAAGCATGAAGATCGAAATTTTCTACTTTAGGATTGCTGACCTGTTGACAGTTCGCGCCAAGAAAGCACAGCGTCTGTGTGTGATGGAACAATCAGACTTATGGGTCCACCTTCAAAATGGCTGAACATTAGTCAATGTAGATAAAACATGTGCAACTTTGTCTCTATGGGCAGTAGCTGTAGCGGTAGTTGTATGATTAAGCGGGCAACTGAACAGTTTTTGCAATCACCGAATCCACAGCAGATCAGTTCATGTGGTGTTTTTTATTGTGAATATATTGATCGTTGTATCATGTGTCCATCATTTCCTGCATCCAACACCTGAAGGTGTCAGCCATATGCTTTGTGCGTTCAACCGCTACGGTGCGTTTCTTGCCTCAAAGAATGACATATTTCGGTGTTCAACATCTCACAGAGTATATATATGCTGTCATAATGACTATCATAATGATGTTGATTAGTTACTCTCAGTTATCATTTGTGCAGAGCCGCCCACCGACACTTGAGAAATAAAGACGCAAAAACCAAAACGTTCGCTTGAAAGTGCCGCTCACTGCTTGTAGGTTTTGACTGAGTAATGTCGTTGGGATTGGACGCTCTTGACCTGTTTAAACTGTACAGCAGTAACTTGCTGAGATTTTCTGGCATCATTGTCAACGGTCGCTCCCTGTTCAAGGTGCCGTAAGCTCTCTCTCTCCCAATCATCTTTGTTTCGTCCGAAAGAATCTCATTCATATAGCCTACATTTTCGGCCTCATCCGTCAGAACAATTTCGCCCCCACCCTTATCAGGTTTACAAAGTGGTATCTGTTTGCGGATATCTAAACCCTTTGAATCTTTAAATTTCTATTTCGTTCGCATATTAGCTTGTTTTTAAGATATTGATAACACGAACTGACCAGAACCGACTTAATATGCTACCCGTCCTACTTTGAGAACGAGACGGCTCAGTGGTTACGGTGAGAATTTACTGACCTCTGCATTTTCCTGTCTATGCTTGGGCAACCTGGCATTTTTCCAGCCCTCGTGCTTCCTTCGGGTGGCATGGCAGCTAGACACCAAAAAATTGCTATGGCTGAACGATTATCTACCATGAAAACATGGTTAAAATTTAAGAAGTCATTTATAAGAACTTTTTTTCGTGGACTTTGATGTTAGCAACGTGTTGTTTGATACCGACC